>JALPQI010001524.1:0-164084 GCA_025490895.1 Thaumatotibia leucotreta
TTATTAATGGATTTGCTACTTAAAAATAGAACTACATAAGTACCTATATCGATTATGTTAGACAAATACCAATCATTTTTTTAACTAAACATTATAGTAGGTGTAGGTACATTATTAATATTATTAATATACTGACTGGCCAATTCACCAACGGCCATGGCGAAACTAATTTAAGGGTTCCTAGTTTACTAAGTAGGTACTACTGAATAGACCCTTCCGCTTAAAAACGGATCACCATTTTTGTTACGTCTTGTAGGTACTTTTTTTTTATTACCCGTAGCACAGACGGTAGTGACCCTGCCTGGCGAAGGTGAAGGTTCTGGGTTCGATTCCCGGTAAGAACATCTCTTTTTTCTCATACAATCGTACACATATGTATATCACTAAAATAAATATTTGTCAATCATGGACATCATGGTTGCTTTAGTTAGATTCTTTCTATATCTTTAAGTTAGTAATTCAATTTAGGTACCCATGCCTATAGTATGAGTGTATGTAATATAACGTCGTTTAGTAACAACAAGCACAATGTCGTCGCTTGACAACCAAAACTCACTAAGTATAACTAGTATAAAAAATACCTACTTGAAATAAACCTCGTATCTCAGTTCTGATTCAATACTGACATACGAGGTTGCTAAGAATAGTAACAGTTTTTATAGTGAGTTTTGCTTATCAGCAGACTTGATCTTCACCATATGATAGATGTATGTGTGTCCCATGAATCCCGTGACAATTACATACCTATTTATTTACTTGGATATGTAAAACTATAAGCTAATCAAAAACTACAGTAAAGTTACTATACCTACTTTTTTGTCAAGTGCCTTTAAATTCTCAGATATTAACGATGTAAAAATAAGGATCTGCTGCTAATTCGATACAATTACAGCTAATGGATTGGTAACAATTGCTTCAATCAAGCGACATTGTAAGCAATGTCAACGTTGAAACATCTTAATCGACTGAAATAGAATATACCGTTGATTGGAGAATTAAGACACTTGCACTTCCTACTTGCATTGCATCATACAATCGCTATGACATCGTATTTTAATAGTTATTTGTGTGACTGGCGCATAATAAGAAGCATTAAACAAAAGTGCGGTTTTGTGAAACGAGAAGCCATGCGAGTTTCAGAATAAGATCTCACGAGTGTTTTAATGCCTAATTATGTACAGTCACATACACAAATTTATCACAGCTTCTGAATATAATATAATAGCGAAATTATAATAAGGATCTCGATAAAAGGATTTTACTGAGCAATTTAACTGCCACTTATGTATACCTATAAAACATTCCTAACTTTTGATAGGGCAATGAACATCTATTTTAATCTTCCCATTTTCTCGTATTGGTTCCGTGGGGGCTCGCATATCTTGTATTGATGATTTGATGTGCTAATGCCGCATCCCCACGCAAGCCTATCAAATGTCCATAATGAAAAATCCGTGGCACCCTCAAAAGTTACTTATTATTAGTGACAATATAAAAACTGTATACCATTCGTCAATAGAAAAGAAAAAAATAAACAAACCTAAAAAATTGCATTATTCCATAAGAGCACGCAGTTTTAGAACACAATAGTTTTATTATTATTACCAAATCAAAACCTTAAGCCTTGAGTTCACATACCGTGAAACTAGCCAACTTTGCCTCCAGGGGTAACATTGCCCAAACCTAGAATTTTAAATAAATTGGTTATTATAGAAAAATGTAACATTCTTATGGCGGCCCCACTATTTTTAGTATAAAATAGATTATATGAGAAGGAATACTAGGTATGACTTTTGCATCTATCTTCATCCAGTTATTAGCTAAAGCTTCTTGAGTGAGGTGGGTTATTTGCGGGTAAAATTTTGGCAAAATAACGACATAAATTTCTCAAAACAGGGTGGTCTTAAATGAACAAAACCCATGACCTGCAATAAAATAAAAACTGTAGATTACATTGATAGTAGTTTTATTGGAAAAAGCTTATCAGAAAATAAGTTATCGCTTTGGGCAATTTTATCCAGTACTTTAGCAAACGGACATTAAAAACATTGCCCATCATGAAAAAAAGCCTAGGGTTGTCACCTTTTATTTTTACCACGTTATGAAAATAGGGAGGGTAATGTTTTTTTAGTAAATTACGTTTTTATAACTCCGTTATTTTATTTTACGTGTACAAAATGTTCGGTACCAATAACTATACTCTCAATTGTCAGTTTCGTTGTCTGCTGCTTCGTTAGTGGGCTGATATATCAACATATATCGCGATTACCATTCAAAAAACGTATTTATTATTAACGTTAAAACTTAAACGTCTTAAGTTAAGATATTTACAAAACAGTGACAACCCTAGCATTTGCAAATTGCGTAAGTGGACCTTGTATGAAAAAGAGCGAAAACGGGTACGTAACAATGCCCAACCAATTTACTCAAAATTGTTTATACTTATCCCTGAGTTATCAACATGAAATGAAATGTGATCGTAGTATTATTGTCTTACGAGCTATTTTTAAGGACTAAATTGAGGTGGGCAATGTTGGCCAAAACTTGAGATTACTTTGCCCGCCCTCTAAAACGACAAAAAAGTGATCTAAATGACGATCAAAAAATTTTCCCTTCATGTGAGCCGATGCGTATGATCAGATTGATCACAATGCACATGCTGAGCAGAAGAAAATTATAAGGTTTCATATAGTTTTTATGAGATATTTTAGAATTTCGTAGAAGTATTAACGTAAAATTATATCTCCCAACATGTTTCGCGATGTGTTAAGACATCAAATGCTATGGAAAGTCATATTTGTTTACATTTTTTTATTCAGCTGACGAATGGTTTACCTATTTTTGAGTTATGTGTTATGTTATGCTACTCGTGATAATATAAATTACAATTCATTCATTAATTAAATGCCCTTACTGGAACGAACGTTGACTCTTAATTGACCTCCTAATCGGGGCAAAGTCACGTAAATTATAAATAACAATTCTTTTAAATAAACTCTTTTTTTAAATAGAAGATCTCAATCGCTTATTGATATTGTCTTCCTAATCCTTGCAGTAAGTCTATAGTAAATTAATTTGTTATGTTTCTTTATTTCAAAACTACAATTTATGTACCT
This sequence comes from Thaumatotibia leucotreta, assembly GCA_025490895.1. Classification (NCBI taxonomy): domain Eukaryota; kingdom Metazoa; phylum Arthropoda; class Insecta; order Lepidoptera; family Tortricidae; genus Thaumatotibia; species Thaumatotibia leucotreta. The sequence continues at coordinate 3,117 of JALPQI010001524.1, forward strand.
ACATAGATTAAATCTAACTAATCTACATAACCTAACCTATATCTAAGATTGGCCCTTGTGGCATTGTACCAAGGATGCTGGCGGCGTTTCCTCGCTGTATCGCAACTGATGCGATACTGTTTCTTTTGTTACCGAAGTATTTACAGATTAAGTAAAGTCCATTCATCCTTAGTTATCTTATCTAGTAAACAACTTTCTAACCTAAAAGTAGACGTTTTCTGTTGTAAACTGCCATATTTACCTATACAAAAATACCTGAGTCCGTATTTGTGCAGTCCGTCCGTAGTGATTAGTAAACTACTTAATTTTTAATCAAGGAAACAGCAGTTTACTACAGAAAACGTGAACTTTTAGGTTAGAAAGTTGTTTACTAGATAAGACAACTAAGGATGAATGGACCGTACATTCAAAAGCTTAAATGAAAACCAAAGGTTTAATTCTTTGTACCGAAGGAATAGCTTGATAATTCGTATATGTAATTATAGTTCGAGAAATATAAATTGAATGTTTATTTGTACTGTAATGTAGGTAGAAAGTTACCAATTTATATTTCACGGACTATATGTATACGTGATACTCTCCCCACACATATTATTAAATTCAATTCAATTCACTTAATTGTCATAATGGTTTCTGCTTGTGGAAAATATCCCGGGTACAATAATTACATAAATGATATATGTGAAGAAAAAAACAATTATCTTAATTTTCGGGTTCATAAAATAATATTATGTTCATGAGACAATCATACACAAACAATGTAGTTCCAAAGTAAACTTTGAAGCTTGTATTGAGGGATCCAAACCAGAACCTAATCCTTATACAGAAATCATTACTTTACCATCAACATTTCAGCCGAAAGACATCCACTGCTGGACATAGGCCTCCCCCATGGGCAATGATAGCCAATATGACCGACTCTGAGCTGCTTGCTTCCATCGGGTTCCCGCGACCTTGACCTTGACCAGGCATCTTGTGGGCGGTCTGTCCACACCGCGTCTTCCGGTATATGGACGCCAATCCAGCAGTTTCTGGCTCCATCGACCATCTGATCTTCAGGCAATGTGCCCAGCACACTGCCACTTAAGAAAAAGCAATTGACTTGGATGAACTATCTATCCATTATCCTTTTTTCCAGTTCATCAAAATGGTTGCGAACGGGAGAATGGAGAAGAAGGCAGCGGAGAAGACACCCACCACCGCCACGCTGGACGAGGCCATGCTGGAAGCTGGTAAGTCAACCTATTGTTACGCCGGTGGCATGATAAAAAGTACAAATCGGTATATAGCTAAATTTCCCATATGAGTGAAAGAGAAAGCACTATTAGATAGAGACAGCACGAGAGAATGTTCTGGAAGGATGTGAACGAGACAGCTATAGAGAGAACATTCTGGACGGGTGTGAAAGAGAAACCTGTAGAAAGAGACAGCGATACTCTAGAATGTTCGCGCACAGTCCACACGGACCGACCTAACTCGGGAACTTTCTAGAGTCATCTCGAACTTTGTAGATTTGAGTGGCTTGTATAAAAGCCCAGCATGACCCGGTCGAGGGGGTCGGTACGGTTCGGTACCGACCCATCACGCTGCTGCCTACCATCTCGAAAGTCTTCGAGAAGCTGCTTCTGCCTCACCTGACGCCCCACATTCAGCCACGCGACGAACAATTCGGCTTCCGTCCGGAACACTCGACGACGCTCCAGCTTGCCCGCGTGCTGCACCACGCCGCGGCAGCCTTCAACAAGCGGGAGCACACGGTCGCTGTTCTCCTGGACATGGAGAAGGCGTTCGATCGCGTATGGCACTCTGGCCTCCTCTACAAGCTGTCCACATCTACTACTCCGCGTCGAGTAGTCAAGATTGTGGCCACCTTCCTGGAACACCGTCGCTTCCACGTGGCCGTGGAGAACGCCGTGTCCACCGACCGCGCCATCCTCGCCGGAGTGCCCCAGGGGAGCTGCCTCTCGCCCGTGTGCTATGGGCGTTACACCGATGACATCCCGGCCAGCGAGGGCGTAATGCTCGCGCTATACGCCGACGACGCTGCCTACATCACGACGTCCATCCGGTTGTCACACGCAGCGCACAAGGCCCAGTGCGCCCTAGAGGCCCTCCCCTCGTGGCTGAAGAAGTGGAGGCTGTCAGTCAACGTCCAGAAGACCCAGGCGATCGCTATATCCCGCAAGGTGCTGATGCCGCCGCGTCTCACACTCCTGGGGCAGGCCGTCGAGTGGTCCCCGATGGTGAAATACCTGGGGGTGACCATAGACCGCCGCCTCACCATGGCCCCTCACGTCAGGAACGTGATCGCCCAGACGCGTGCCGCTCGCACCCTACTCGCCCCGGTTCTGAGGTCCCGGCTATCGCTCCGCGTAAAGCTAGGCGTGTACAAGACTTACGTCCGGTCACGCCTAACTTATGCAGCCCCCGCGTGGTACGCGCTGGTGGGAGAGTGCAACAGGAAGCGACTGGACGCCCAGCAGTCGCTCGCTCTACGCACCATCGTCGACGCCCCTCGCTACGTGAGGAACGACGTGATAGCCCGGGACCTGAGAGCGGAACCGCTCCGGGACTTCATAGCTCGCCTGGCGGGGCGGATGTTCGCGCGCGCGGACCGGTCGCGCTGGAGCCACCTCCGCGGCATAGCGCCGTACCACGCGCGCCCGCCCGACCACAGGGGGCTGCCGCGCGAGCTCGCGCCCGCAGCCCCCGCCCCACCGGACTGACCACTCGGACTCGACACCACCCTGACACCGGTTGACGATCGCCGGCCGGGCCTCCCCCAACGGGGTTCCACCCCGCCGGCTCGATCTCGCCGGTGTGAGAAGAACACCGGACATGACCATCGGAGCCTCAACCGAGGCCCCCACCCCAATGACCCAGCCATATTAATGGCTGGCGGCAGACACCGCTGCAGGGGGCTAACGCCCCGAACAGCATCCCCAATCCCCCGAGGGGGAATTGAGAAGACGTCCACTGCTGTCGAGGGGGTAGTTTCTATCGAGACAGCGAAGAGATAACATCAAAAGCGAAGACTGCGATTCTATCGACGAGTTTGAGAGTGTAAAAGTGAACCAGTGTGACGTGTTAATTGTGTGATTAGTGTTTTAGTTTGGTGTTTGTTCTTTTAATTAGTAATTAAAGTATCAGTTTTAATTAGTGGCTTATTTATACATTTTCTATAGAAAACCCACCCCACGATCGTAACACTATTATCCCAATGCCATAGCACCAGCAGGTGACTTACGATGGTCCCGTTTTATCCAATAATCGCGCCACGCGTCACTTTCGCACTTACATACTTGTTAGAACGTGACGGCAACGCCTACAAACGATTAGACGCAGTAGGTACCATCATAACTTCATAAGCCTACAGGTCTAGCCGAGATGCCATTCTGCAATCGTTTATACGATAAGCGATAAGTAATAAATGTATGATAATGACTATAATGACAGATTCGTACGAAAGCTCACGTGACCATTTCCATACATTATTATGTTCACGTGACTTATCGCTTATCGTATACGATTGCAGAATGGCAACTGGGCTAGGCCTGCAGAAGTTCTTTTCTATTATATGCTATTCGTGACGGTAGGGCCATAAAACGAGCAGCTATAAAGTCGATATTTCTTATCGATGAATCGCGCTTGTTCTATGAAACAGCAGGTACTAAGCATCAACCCTCATTCACGTATAAATAAGGCACTGGTCTCACCGCGAGCTACTAAGCTATGAACTATCGGCTATAAACACGAACAAAAGATACGCACTCCCGTGAAGAGACACGGCGATACTCGCCCAGCTCATCACCGCACCAGCACATCAGCTATCACCGCCGGGCGAGTATCGCCGTGTCTCTTTTATATACACGGGAGTGCGTATCTTTTGTTCCTGTTTATAGCCCGTAGTTCATAGCTTAGTAGCTCGCGGTGAGATCAATGCGTAATGCTTAGAAAATCACTGACTTAAAATAATGTATCAAAATCATGAAAGTTGGGTAATACGAAGCGTGAAGAAGCAGCGGGCCAGCAAGGCGGTGGCAACTGACTGTTACTGGTGGTTACTGCTGGTCTCCTGTTCGTTGCCGCCGCGATTTGGGCTCCACTTTCCATTTACGATCAGGTAGAGTGCAGCCACTTTGTTGTGCCAGTATAAAAAATAATAATACGAGTATAAGTATGACCAGACCCTTCTTCAGAATGCCACAATAAGCATAACTACCATATATGTAAACTCCAGACAAGGAAAACTGTGAAACCAATTTCTCGTACATATACGAGTCATATGTATATTTAAACCTGTATTTTGTATAACTCGTTTTCGTAAAAAGGAATAAATAACGACGGGAATCTTGAGAGCCAAAAGTACTGTTAGACATTTATTAATTTGAATACTGTCGCAATAATAATTACTAATATTGTATACCTATAGCGTAGCAGTAATAATTATATACCCATATAATAGCGAAAGGTAAAAAATCTTGCGTAGGAATGGTCAGTCTATGAAATCAACTTTGGGCTCTGGGACTTGAAAAAAATAGAAATTTCGAGCATCTGCCTTCGGCACTCTAATGAAGAGACAGATGTGCAAAATATGCATTTCGTCTCTATTACCTACTCCAATTGACTGGTTGTAGGTACAAGTTTTGCATCGAATTTATGGTTTTAAATATTCGCAATAGTCGAACTAAATCAACTCTTCCAAAATGCTTCTAAGTCCTAAAAGTCGCTTTCATGTGGTTGACAGTTAAGACCTTGGAAGAGTTAATTTCGCCCAACTCTCCAGGGTAACCTCGGAGACTTTTACATTTTTTTAACTCCACTAAAGACTAGCAACTGAATTCCCCGGGTCTTGTTAAAAGGAGATAGGTGGGCATTTTCGCGAGAAGAGATCCAAAAAAAAAATTTTTTAAGGTAGGTTTATATTTAATGTTTTTCCTACTCAGAATAACGAGTTCTTTCAATCAAGGAGAAAAAAAGTACAAGAAAAAAATGGTCCCACATTTTTCATACATTTTACATGCTCTCCACTTTGTAACCGCTGTACAAAGTGTTTGAAAAACGGTTACGTAATAGAAACAAAAAGTTGAGACACTTTTTTTCTTCTAGTAGGATCGAAAGAGCTCGTGATTCTGAGCAGGAAAAACATAAAATTTACCTGTTTCAGAAATAGTTATTTGTTATACAAGGGTGCAAAGTTGTATTTTACCCGCGAGTATGAAATTGACATTCCTGTAGTTGCACACCAACGCCAATGCATTATTAAATCATTCTCATTCATTATTTTTACAAAATTATAACAGAACACCCTGAAAGTTGTTTAGTTTACTATTTTTATGCGTGTTTGAGTCGGTAAATAAAGATTATAACCTATAATATTCTTTGACATAGATGTTGACGTTGACATTTTCTGCGTTTTGTGATTGCATCAAGTCATCTTATCATCATTCACTAAAACAATTGTTACTTATGGAATTTTAGGATTTATATGTTAAAATCATCATATTATATAAAGGTTTGTATTTTACACTAAATTCTCAAACAAATTATTTAATTATCATTAATATGGAACAATTTCCATGAGCATTTTACGTTTTGTTATTCCAAAACCAACGTCATTACTTTGCCACACAAGTTAAGTATGCGTTTTTACACGTTCGTATTAAAGGATAAACGAGCACTTTACGAGCTAGTGAGGGGAAAAATAAGTTTTTGTATCTCTTCTCGCGAAAATGCCCAGGTAGGTATTTTTTTTCTTTTTATGTAATTTATTTTTCTTTTGACGGTGGTTTCAGGATGTTAAATCAGTAAATTGTATTCTGTCTTTGAAGCAGTATTTGCGACGACCTTTATTTATGCCTTTGGTAAAACTTATGGGCCACCGATGTACACGTACAGTATATACTGTGTGTACAAAATGTATTGCGACAACGCATGTCGCATTCTGCATCCTCTAGTGACGTATCATCGTACTTTGTCACTGCCGGATATCGATATCGATGCATTCTTGCATTGCGTTGCGGCGTCATAGTTACGCAAACTGAGAAAGAATCTCGACAGGCAAGGAAGCTTTGTGAAATGAAATGAATAGAACGAAATGAATTACTCATATGACGTCGACGAAATAAATAAATAAATAAGAAAATCATGGGATTTTTACACAAATCGAGCTCGATTGTCCCTTGTCCCTCGGTAGGATCAATTAAGCCTTGTGTTGTGGGTAGGTACTAATAATTATATAGGTACGAGTACATATCAAGAATATACAATATCCAGAAAACAGGTAGGTATAATACGAAATCTTGACATTGTATGGTCTTCGATTCATTTTGATCCCGGTTTAAATATTTGTACTATAAAGTTTCAGTAGGTATAGTAGTAAATAGTATTTTCATTCCAATATTATGGTTTTGTCCTTGAGTTGTCTGAGTTGTCTCACTACTTGTCTCCTATTGAGCTTCATTGGCAGAACTATTTTAATAAAAATAATAAATATACCAAACGGATTTAAACTAACCTACTCGACAGTTATGGTCTGGCTAATCAATTTATCAGTACAAAAAAGCGTCAAAATTTTTTTTTTTTTGCAGCTAAGAGTCCCAATCTATAAAGGCCCCAAATCTATCGATGCGAATCACGCCGTGTCAGTTTTCGCTTGTACCTACTGATCTGGCTTACTACCGCGAAAATCTAAATTCGTAAATTTCGAGGATTTTTCTCTGTCACTCCAATGGAGGCTTCATTAGAGTGAGAGAGACAAATCCTCGAAATTTGCTGAAGCTTCGAAAGTTCGCGGTAGAGCCGCTGATCTAAATCGCCCCGATTGGTTCTCGACGCAAAGGTGCCCATCAAGTTTGCAGCGTTTCCCCGATAAACCGCGAATTTTTATAATTGTCATTTTTTACATCTTGCTGAATGCTGAATCCGTCGCGACTAAAGTAAAATAGTACATTGTGCATCAAGGGAGGTAACTACGGAATTACTAACGAGAGTGTTAGAAGCCCGACGCCGTCAGTGACTCGAGTTAGTATTCCGCTTACCGACCGTGATGCATACAATGTTTTACATCACACTTGCCGACAAAAAAAAAGTTTTAAGACATAATATTATTATATGACGTACTGAGATTTCTATTACTCCCTAGGGAATGTCACTTTTCTATTACTCCCGCGCGCAAGCAATGGCGTGCTTAGACAACAAGTGTGATGAAAACAAAATTACAGTTACTTCGCTTAGAACTTATTTATTTTTGAATTTGAATTTTGAATTTGATAATTTCAAAAACATTCCATAAAATCACGCTATCAAGCATGATGACGTGGTATTGCTAAGCTCAACTCTAAAACTGCCATTATGCACCCTATTTCATTGCAATAAGATAAGTTAAATACAAGTATTAACAAGTTAAATGACCTGGGGTCGAAACAACATTGATAAAACCGACGCAATGGACCCCACGGATGGCGATATCGCTTTTTATTGCTCGTATCGTATGTATTGTCTGTCATTATATTAATCACCAGTTTTTGCACTTTGTTATGAAATTTATAAACTTACCTCAATCACACACATCACGTTATTAGGCTATCTAAATCCATTGCTGGGCATAGGCCTCTCCTATGAGGCACCTATATGGACGCATTATTGTGGTACGTATAGCAATGCCCAATTGCCCATAATGCAGGGCGAAAGGGCGAATCTTCTGTGCCTGAAAACAGAACCAACTCACTAGGGAGGATATCCGAAACAAAATCGAGTATGCCCAACGGCTCCGAGGTGGCATCCCCACCATTGGGCTAGGATACTAGTAGGTGCGCTTTTTCAAATAAATGTCGACCCTTCTTAAACTTTCGAAAACTTCCAACCTATCCTGAATCCCAAAACCTCACAGGCCACGGGACTGCTATTTAATATGATTGTGACTGTTTCAAAGTTCATCAAAGTTTTGATTAGATATATTATAACCCTCTGCGTTTGTCATAGACATGTCATAGATTTTGCGTCGACATATGTATGCGCCATGTTAAGAAAAGCCCGTCGCTGCTCTATTGTTTTTGGGGGTATTTTCAGCTCGCGTTAGATGTCAAATTTTTTTTATGTGACGAAAAACAACTTAGCTCTCAGCCCACCTGATGGAAAGCAGAAACTGAGGCCCATGGACATAGTGATAAAAAAACCGCCTACGCGCTGCCTACCCTGAGGACTTAGACGGATTGCCTATCTATGCCAGTAATTACACGGGCTGTCTTACCCCCAAACCGAAACACAGCAGCTGCAGTGGTAGCTATCCGGGCGGACCCTGCACGAGGTCCTACCACAAGCAAAATTATATCTACATAGTAAATAAACATAGGGACAGATATCTAAATACAAGCTACTATTATCATCAGTTCTTGCACAATAAAATGAAAGGATGCGAACTAACAGTCACTGTGGGTTTCCCCGTGTTTGCTCGGGAAATTCAAAATGAAGACCTGATAAATCTACGTGTACAAATATTTGTCGACTCGGAGTAAGAAGTTTATGGCACGTTACATGGATGTAAATATGCTAGAAGCTGATGTAGTAAAAGTATCAAGATTAAAAACGGTAACATATTACTTACGTGTATAATCAAAGGCTCATGACTACCGCTATGTTTAGGTGTCACAAAAAATACTTGTAATTATGGTTGAACTTGTTGCGCATGATATAATCATCAGTGATCCAATATGCACCACCCTTCTCAAATTGTGAGATAATTTTGGACCGTTTGACGATTTTTATTCTAGTCTTTCTGTTCCATACTTTTATATTCGTGAAAATTGTGTTTTCTTGATATATAACTATCAAACTTGTTCTATGTGCCGCAGCCGCTTGTTTTATGTTTTATTTATTTTTAAGTTTTTGTGTGTGTAACTAATAATTTGTGATATGTGCATACATTTTTTAGTATTTTTGTTGTGTAAAATGTCTAACTCAAATGGCCAAAACGGAAGACCAGCGCTGGCACTGCTGGCAAAATGCTGAGTTTTGGCCATTTCGAGACAAAATTTCGTGTTTACTGTTTTGTTTTGTTTCTACCGTGTCTCGAATAAACGTTTATTCTTTTCTTCTTTCTTTCTTTCTTTCACGTATACTTTGTTTGTAGCTGAAAAATATATCGCTCTATTTATAGAGCAGGAATTAAATAAAATTATACTCTCACTCGCAATAAAATTTTGCCTATATCTAGGAACTTCTTTCATAAATTCAGTAGTACATAATCAATAACAATAAGTTTCCTAGAACCAGCTGTAAACAGAAGTCATTGGCAACAAAACAACAATATTTATTACATTATCTAATATTATCAAGCAAGGAAATTTTATAATAGTCGCGTAGATATTTAATAATAGCCTTTATCAGAATGGATTAAGGTTATTAGATTATTTGTACAAGGATGACACAACCTCATTATTTTGTTCCACAAAACGTATAGGCACTGGTCTCACCGCGAGCTACTAAGCTATGAACTATTGGCTATAAACACGAACGCGATACGCACAGAGATACGCACTCCCGTGTAAATAAAAGAAACACGGCGATACTCGCCCAGCTATCAGCTATAACCGCCGGGCGAGTATCGCCGTGTCTCTTTTTTTACACGGGCGTGCGTATCTTTTCTTAGTGTTCATAGCTTAGCTAGCGGTGAGATCAGTGCCTAAAGCAGGTGGAATTTTCTGCAAACTATTTTATTGAGGATAGTTATAAATAGAATATAATGTTTAATGAGTAAACATACAGACTTATTTTAACCTAATCCAATGACGTATATTTTTTATAAAATTTGATGTACATTTATTACTGTCTTTTTAAACGGCCACTCTGTTTATATGCATTTTTGTAGGTAGAATAGATGTACAGAGTCAATATTTATTACATGTACATTAAGTTTTCTATAATGACATTGCAATAAACCTAGGTTATCTATATTTATTATAATTATTATAATCAAGATAAAACAAATAAATACGCGATCTACATACATTGACCTATCTCAAATAAGATAAGAAAAACTACGTCAGCGTAAAGTACCTGTTGAACTTTACATTTTTAATACTTATGTGTAATAAAATATGCTTCCAATATCGTCATCACTACATGTCATAGTATAAAACAAAGTTGCTTTCTCTGTCCGTACATCCCTATGTCTGCTTAAACCTTTAAAACTACGTAACAGATTTTAATGCAATTATTTTAAATAGATATATGTATGGTCTCTCTCTATCTATTTATCTCCCTATCTCACTTAACGTCGCAGCAGAAATCGCGTCCAAAGCCTTCCTATACCTACACGTACGAGTATACAACAATGGTGACTCTCACTGCGCGCCCTGCAACAGAAACTTTAAAAGCTTTGGTTTTCAATACACATTATTTTTATCCACATTCGTGCACATGACCGGCGCTCGTGATGGTCATGTAGCCAGTACGTAGGTACTGTACTAATCCTTTAGTAAAGTTTACTTAAGAAAATACACTGTTGCTGTCTTCACTGGTCCCAAAGTTTTTTACCAATTATTACTACATTGACATTTTGATTATTTAAGCATTGCTTGTTTTCTATTTTAATTGTATTTTAATTTTTTATTTTCATTTATTTATAACGATCTTTATACGAAATGTAATATAAGCTGAAATGTAAATTTTAATTATGTGAAATTTGTATAAATGTGAGAAATAAACTAAACTAACTAAACTAAACTAAACCAAAGATCACTTGAAACTGATGCAAACCCGTTGTTTTCCTACTTCTAATCTATCTGTCAACACGCCGACATGGTGTTTGGTGTCCGATCAATAAACGATCCCAAAGTTCACGATCTTCATATTATCTGTTGTTTACGCGTGTACCCTGAGGCTTCTATTGACGCATGGGTATGACAGACAAAGAAACATGCACAGATAAAAATAATGTAAGTAGAATGTGTAGTTAGTTGTGAAAGCACGGTAATCCTAATCAAGTGCCTAACCCCTAATTCATAAATCATAAATTTCTCTTTACTTACCGCTAAGTATTGTTTGTCCCTTTCGGTCTTATTATACATATTGATAATTTCTATAATACTTCTAGGTATTTTAGGGCTCCGTAGGTAGGTAAAGTCCATTTCAAATACGAAGGCCCGATTCCACTTGACAAAGTCTTTAGGCGTCAACGATAGGATCAGTGATAACAAGAGATACCTGGCCAGATCCTTTTGACGAGTGATATTTTTTTCATACGACACGTGCCATTTTGTAGTGGGCCAATTAAATTACAAAAGTTTCGAGTGGGGTCGGGCCTTCGTATTTGAAATGGACTATACTCAAGTCATCCTAGCTCCAGTCTTCAATATTGTTTACCTTATTCCCAAAGCCACAAAGTATACAGACATACTTAGGTGAGGACTTAGTTAAGAAGAAGAAGAAGTAGAAATAATAAAAACCTTGATTTCTATAAATACCCAATATCATAAGGATTGCCCGGAAAAATCAATGACTGGTTCCATTCCATTAAGCTTAAAGATATCACGAGTTATTATAGGTACCGTCTGATGCAACTCTTGTAATTAGTTTCTACATTCAAGCCCCATGTTCCTTTGTAATTATAGTCTTTGTTTACGCTTACAAGAATCGGTTAGATATGTGAAGCAAATAATAGTCTAATTATATCAATAATCTTGTTATCATAACGGCTGTGCCGTCAAAGCCTAGATTTATACTAGGCCAGACGTAGGAATGATCTAACAATATTTGATTAGTTTAGTTGAGTACAGTTACAAGTCGAGTCATAGGATTATGTATGGTTGACTGGGGAATGCCGTTTAGAATGAAGACAGAATCTTAAGTTTTTTATGCTGTAGACCTTAGTAAATATTAATAGATGGAGTTTCAACTTAATCAAGGATTAGAAAAATGAGATGTTTTCTTAAATGCGGATAAAGATAGTAGCCATAATTTGTCTTGCGACTTTAAATTACATCAGACATGCTGTATATAAAACCTGCTTTCTCTGGACTTCACAATCTTCACGCGTCCACGTTATGTTAAAACTTCTGTTCATGTAGGGTTTTCTCCCCACTAAGACTAATGTAAAGAAACTGTATATTATTAAGAGATTTGCTCTACAATAATAGAACGCGATGGGAAATACCTCTCAAGCCCTCACAAACAATGATAACACAATTAGATCACCGCATGTCAACAACTCAACAGCAGGGATCAATTTGTTTGTGATGCTGAAGATGAAGATGTCTTTGGTTGGTGGTCTCACTTTTATTAGCTAATTCAGAATAGGTTTACTTAAAGGATACATTATTTATTTTTATATTTTATTTAAAGCCTAGGTACAGACAACGTTAGGATTTACATGGTATGTAGTTGAAACTTAGTGTGTCCTGTTGACACGTAAGTCTCCTCCAGCATTCTCCAATCTTGCCGATTTTGTGTTCTCCTCAACTCCTCTTTCTTAGAAGTCCAGCATCCAGCAATCTTTATTTCTTCAGCCCATATCTGCCGAGGTCTACCCCTCGTTATTTTCTTATTAGTCCAGATGATCCACTCTGTTACTATTTTGGTCCACTACATATTTCTTCAGATGTATTTAGTCAAAGTATAATAATTGGTACTTAACTACTGGTCCAATCAACCAACGGATAATAATAGTCCATATTCAGTCAACAGATAAGAATAAAGCAGCGTCTGCAGATCTATTAAGGGCTCTTTGCACATTTGGTAGACCGAAAGGCATGCATGAAAATTCAAAATGGCCATGTAACATTAAAAATAGTTGAGAAGTTAGTATAGTTAAATATTTTAGCGACAAAATTAGGGCTCATGCATAAATCATGTGATGTTTTTTTGGCTACTTTTTGAATGGTCATATTGAGTGTTAAAGCTATCCACTGCGTGGTATGCCACGCGTCTTATATTACACACATATTAAAAAACTTTTTTATTTACAGGCCTGGGTGTATACAATGTCGCTCACATGCTGATGAGCGGGGTCATCCTGATGGGAGTGATCATGCAGACCCTGAACCTTGGCTACGTGATCCCTGCAGCTCAGTGCGACCTCAACCTGAGCTTAGGAACCAAAGGGTGGCTTGCTGCTATACCGTTCACTTGTAAGTGAAATGTACCTACAGTAATTGCAAATAAGTATGATGCGTTACCTCGAGAGATGTGCTATATGTATAGATCCGGGTGATATACGCAAAGCAAACAAATGTATGTATTCCGTGATTTCCGTGACAACACTTTGAATGCTGGATTTCAGACTCATCCGCATGGCAGATTTCTTGTTGAAGTACAACCTTAAGTACTCTGCAACGAATTCGTTTCTATGATAGTTTTGAGAATGGGTATTATCTTTGAGGATTTAGTATGGGGAGACGGTATCGCTATAACTTTCCTAACAAAACATTCTGCCAATTTCCGAGGGGGACGAGGTAGCACACATGTAAACGATCTAACTACAAATGCATTTCTTCTTCTCGTTACTACTCACGCCCACTTAAACAATACCACAACACTAAGTTAAATTATCACACTAATACAGTAAAATTTCTATGCGGACACAATTTCAAACTATCGACGTAGGTATAATCGAACCGATTAATATGGCTTTCAAGTGTCTGAAGATTATCGTATCGATATATTTTTCTAAACGTCATAGATTGACGTGCACTTTGGTACTATATATTGTTGTTTTGAGTATTTAAATAAAAGTAAACAGACAATTAATAACAGTCATTAATTAATCAACCAATTTTAATACAAAACCGCCTGAATGTCTTGCCATTAACCTACTTCAATTGATTATGTTTTCGTTTATCGCGATCTTTGACTACGAAGGCTGTAACTGTAAGGAAAGTCTCGGTCAATCACGTGCATTTCGAAATCCGTAAATCAATTATAATATTTAATAAACATACCTGGGACAACTGGGGGCAAGTTATAGGGATTTGATATCGATTAAAAAGATGTCGATATAATTATAATAAAATATGTGCTTATTGAACATTCTCGATGACAGTACAGAGGTTCGATGTCATATCTGATATCGGGCCTCTTGTATGTAGATTTCAATTTAATCAAAATGACAATTTAAATATTGATATTTCAATATTAATTGTATATTTTGAAAATTATTTTAAAATAAACGCGTAACTACCCGTTCAAAATTATTTTTTATTTTAATTGAAGAGTAAGTACCTATACCTAATATTTATTTATGCCGAATAACATTTTGATGTTGTCATTTACAGTAACATCGATATATTTTTAGTCGATAAAATATTTTGCTACATCACTTTCGTATAAATGCCCCAAGTTATCCCAGGTATGTTAATAAATAATATTAATTAGCGGTTGTGAAAGAAAACAATATATCGTCGATTGTAATATGAATTAATGTAACCACCAAAATGACGAAATTGAGTTAAGTATACCGTTCGACTGCAAATTTCCTGCTCATTCGAACGGTGTATTTAAAATATTGATATTCGGAAAAAAATGTCGATTACGTTAACAAAAACTTTGCCATTTTATTAGGTTTCTAATGTATGTACTCACCATATTTTCATAAATGTCAATGCTGTAAGCGCCATTTGTAATGTATGGCTTATAAGCAATTTGGTTTCAATTTGTGAGTTACACTAAGTTATGAAATCCACTTTTGATGATTTTCATGAAATGATGTATGTATGTATGTATGTATGTATGTATGTAAATTCTTTATTGTACACAAAACACAGAGGTAAAAATACACATATTAACAGTAAATTTGACAGGTACAAAGGCGAACTTATCCCTGTAAGGGATCTCTTCCAGTTAACCTTTGAGCAAAGGAGTTGCGTATAGGAAGCAAAAGATAGACAAACATACACGTGTACTGTGGTGAATGTATTAGAGTACCAAATAACAATTAAATACTTACTAAGCTAACTTCGTACATAAAATACATATATATGGTTAAAATATACAATAAATATACGTACATATACTACACATCTATAAAAAAAAAAAAAAATACCCAACGAATTCACAAAATATCGGAGAGCCACAACTTTTTCAGATTGTTCTTGAATGACGCAACAGACTGGGATTGTCTGATGGACAATGGAAGCCCATTCCACAATTTCACAGCACGCACCAAAAAGGATCTGGAGTAAGTACGCGACCTATTAGACGGTAAAGCAAGAGTAAGGTTAGAACTCGAACGCAAGCGGTGATTACTACCGTCAGCTAAATAAACAAATCCTTCGGAAAGGTAAGGAGGCGAAGAAGGATTAAAAAGTACGTTAAAAAGTAAAGACAGGATATGTACGTCTCTGCGACGACGGATCGGAAGCCAGCCGAGCTGAGAACGAAACTGAGAAACATGATCATATTTTCGCAAGCCAAAAATGTATCTAATGCATACATTTTGTAGACGCTCAAGTTTATCCAGCAGCTCCTCCCTCAGATCTAGAAAAGCAATATCTCCATAATCCAGAAGAGGAAGCAAGAGAGACTGCGCTAGGGTAATTTTAGTTTGAAGTGGGAGAAAATTTTGTAGGCGTCTCAATGAGTGAAGTGACGCAAACACCTTTCGGCTAACGTCCGCTACATGGGTTGTCCAAGAAAGCGTCTGGTCCATGACAATACCCAAATTTCGTACAGTCGAAGAGAAAGGAATAGAAGTATCACCAAAATAAATATCTGGAACCGTCATGTCCGAGAGCTTATTTATGTAGTAAGGGCTACCAATAACAATCGCTTGCGATTTCTTCGCATTAACTTTTAAACCATAATTATAAGCCCAACACCGAATTAAGTCTAAATCACTATTAATGTTATTAACTAAGCTCGACAATTCCTCAATACTAGCCGCTGAGTATATCTGTAGGTCATCCGCATATAAGTGATAAGAGGAACTAAGGGACCTGGTGATTCCATTAATGAACATTGAAAAAAGAAGTGGAGAAAGTATCCCACCTTGGGGGACGCCAGCGGAGAGTTCGCACCAGTCGGACAGCTTGTCGTCAACTCTCATCCGCTGCCTCCTACCAATAAGGTAGTTGCGAAACCAAGAAATCGCTGTTTCAGAAAAGTTAAGAGTACGGAGTATAGCGAGAAGTATGTCGAAGTTAACAGTGTTGAAAGCACTACTGAAATCCAGGAGAACGAGGATTGTGAGCTTCTTATGCTCAATATTAAGACGAATGTCGTCGGTGACCTTAACCAAGGCGGTGACTGTGCTATGCCCGGGGCGGAAACCAGATTGGAAGGGATTTAACAGGGAATGCATATTAAGATGAGATAGGAGGCGGCGATTAACAAAATGTTCTATAACCTTAGATAAAATAGGGAGAATGGATATGGGACGGTATTGAGAGAAATCGACAGGATTAGAGGTTTTGGGGAGTGGAATTACGTGGGCACTCTTCCATGACGAAGGAAATGTACCCGTGGATAAGGAGAAGTTAATGATAGAAGAAAGGACGGGAACGATGTTATCCGCCACAAGCATAAGCATGTCCACACCCAGACCATCTTCGCCAACGGCCTTCGTCTTAAAAGATTTTAGAATTGCAAGTGTATCTTGCGGCGAAATATTACCAAGTTCAAAAGGAGGCAAATCAGGGTGTATTATGTTGGCAAGAAGTGACAGTGTAGATTGTTTAATAGAAGCATCGAGAATTACTGGAGAAGTACTGAAGTGAATATTTAATGCATTTAAGTCAAAGTTGTTTGAAGAATTTAATTGAGCTTTGCCCACCCCAAGCGATTTTAGAAACTTCCATAGTTTCGCGGGAGGACAATCCTCAATAGATCGGTGGATATAGCGACGTCTTGCACTTCTACAGACTTTATTACATCGGTTTCGTAATGAAAAATACTTATTCTGATTCACAGCCGATGCATCATGCCGATACTTGATGCGAGCTCTGTCGCGCTTAGCCATCAGTTCTTTAATATCCGGCGTGAGCCACGGAGCAGGAAAATGTTTAACACGCGTCGGTCTTAATGGAGCATGTTTATCAAAAATCGCAAGCAATGTGTCATTGAAAGCCCTTACCATCAGATCAATATCAGTAATGCACCCCAAACGTTGCCAGTCAACGTTAGCGACATCCTCACGAAGTGCTTGCAAGTTTACGTCCTGAAGGCTCCTACGCATGATAATTTTGTGACGCGATTTCGGGGGTCGAATGTTGAACGATGCATAAATTAAATCATGGTTAGAAAAACCAGCAGCATTCAATTGCCCATGGAACGAAATCAGGTCAGGACAAGAAGTTAAAATTAAGTCCAAAAGAGAGGGGGGACCGTTATGTGGAAAATGTGTGGCATCGAGTGGTAAAAGGGTTAAATTTAAAGAAGTGGCAAGAGAATGTAATTTGGAAGAACGTAGGTCATTTTTAAGCATACAGGTGTTAAAATCGCCCATCACAATGCTATGGTCAAATTGTGGTATCAAATCCACCAAAACATTATGAAGGGTATCAAAATAATTAATATTCGAGGAGGGGCAATAAAAAACGCCAAGAAGAATTTTGGTATGATGCATAGTGACCTGAAGAAAGAGAAACTCAGGAGAGTTTGAACCAACGGATGGGGACTGAGAAACTACCTGGCAGGAAATACTACTTTTAACATACATAGCAACACCTCCGCCGCGCACGGTTTGCGATCCGCCATTACTAGTACCTGTCCTGTCGTTACGAATTAAACAGTACCCGGGTAAAGGATAAAGTGTAGAAGGAAGTGATGGTTTAAGCCAGGATTCTGAAATGAGAATGGCGTGAAGGTGTTTGTTGTCACTAAACGACGCGAGAAGTTCCGGGTAGTGTGCTGGAACACTTTGCGCGTTTATATGCACGACGTTAAAGTTTTTAACGGCTGAATTGAAAGTGGAGTGTAACTTATCGCCCAGACCAGGCATATCCGATGCGTCACTCAATGAGTCGTAATGGCTATCCGAAGAAAGTGAAAAGAATTATTAACGTAACTACAAAATTTATTAAAAATATTTAACGTAAGCAGCAGCCATTTCCTGAACTACAGCTGTGGTCAAAGTTAGTAACTGTAAACATCATTTCAATAGGATAATTAACTAAAAAGATACAACATACTTTATAAATGTCAAATTCGTTTTTGGGCTCTCCTGAAAAATCGTCATTTGGTGGTTACATTAATTCATATTACAACTGACGATATGTCCATACTAGTGTACATACGAGTATTATTTATTTTGTTGTAGTAAGAAAGTTTTAGTTAGCTGGGGTAAAACTCACTGAGGCTTAATTGTGAATACTCGTAAGGATACAATTTGAATACAAGTGCGTAGGTACAAGGTGCGTAGGTGCGTATACATACAAGTTTTTGCAATAAGGCCGGTGATACTGATATTCCTTAGTGATATTTTAGTAAGTACCTAAATACAATTTATAATATAGGTCCAACTAGCGTTAAGTAGCACTTGTAAAAATGAAGTTATTGAATTCGATAAGACTGTGTTTTTATTTACTTACTGTGAGAACTTTAATAGACGTAAACACAAATGTCCGTATCTCGACATTTTATACCTAGGTACTCTCGACATTGTGTCATAAAGAGTAACGTTCACATCACTATGTATTTTCGCGCGTAATACGTATTCCAAATAAGCGCAATAAATATTCAACCTTATTGGCTTACATGTAAGCTTAACATTAGACCAAGGCAGAGTCTTCTGTCTTACTTGATTCACTAAGTCTGATATTTCCTTCAAAATTTAAAGATGGGTAGACCTTATTAACCTTAAATACGAGAATACAATAAATGTCAAACTTTCTCCATCAGTTAAAAATGAAAATACGAATTGTGTGCGATATTTTTGAAACCGATTTTGCTATCGATTCCCTGGTACTTGATTTTCTTGAACAATTTTATGTAATAAAATGTTGTAATATAAACAAATAAAGGCAAGATATGAAATGGTAACGTATATTTTGTATACATGATGTATTTGAACGAGTTTTGAATCCATACATAGCACATACAGGCATTTTGACGGAGCTTGTTACGGGTACATAACGATTACAAGACTGCGAAGAATCGATTAATGAAATAGTTTTTATAAACAGGTTTGGTCAATGTACAAATTCTTGGCCAAAGTCTTTGGCAGAGGGGAAACGATATGAAGCCGACTCCATTACTAAATCCTCAAAGGGTATTATATAAGCTCTGAGATTTGAGACCAAGATAAAGTCTTGGAAATATGTGATATTTCAGGAAATAAATAAATTTGAACTGATAATTTGGCACACAACCAACATAGGTACTCGAAAGAAGCCAGTTCGAGAGCTTGCATAATCCTTTTAAATTGTATTATTTTATAACACCACTTGATAAAAAGAGGCCACAATAATATGCTGTGTTTATACAGTATACTTGATTGTCATTGTTTTTTCGTTTAAACATCCTCGATCCAAGGGGTCTACCTTAACTTTAACCCAAAATTGACCTTTAATCACCAACTATAGCTTATGCAGTACCAAAAAATCATTAATGAGTATGTTATCAAGTATTATGTACCAAAACAGGCGCATTATCTCCAACTTCTCAGACCATTGTTTTGATGAAATCTTCCACCAATCCTCAGGTTTTTTCCATGACCTAAGTTCAATGCACATCAACCGTATCATATTTTGTCAATACGAACAACATAAGGTTATCGTGTATCGTTGAGCAATTGAGCGAACTGTTGCGTTTTTAGTAGGTATAGGGGGCGTGATAAGTGAATGGTAATTGCCGACTTCTGACTCTGAAGATTAATAATATTATGTATTTATCAACAATTTCTAAGTGGATAATTCCCAGATTAGCATAACACATTTTTTTATTATGAAAAAGGGAAAAAGAAAAAAAATAAATGCCCATCTAATTGGTAAGCGAGCACTCACTACGTATCATTCATGGGAACACGTGAAATTGCACTACTTTTCACGTAGAAACCCATTCTTTTCATTCTCATTCTATACTTAAGCTCTACGCGGCTAGAAGTTTCTTGAGATGTACACAGCTGTAAACTGCCTACCAAGTGGTGAAGGTCGTGAAGGGAGAAACGGTAGAATATTAATAAAAGCGTAAACTTTTTTTCAGTAATCAGGATTACATCTAATTTTATTTCCAGCCATGATCCTGACGTCACACATGTGGGGCTACCTGGCAGATACACGTGGTCGTCGACCAGTGATGATGGTATCCATGATGGTGTCAGTTCTCCTCAGCATATTGGCCAGCTTCGCACCCAACCTGCCCGTGTTTGCCGTTCTGACCTTCTTTTCTGCTGTCTTGTAAGTATTTTTGAATGTCAGTTTCTTCAGTCCTGGTCCTGGTATTCTTGGGTTTGTGGCATCACTTGGCAGAATACGTGGATTAGAACCAGTGATGATTATGTCAGTGCTTCTCAGTATACGAAAGTATACCGGCTAGTTAGTGGACAGCTTCGCGTGCAACCTTTTCCTTTCTTCTTATAAGTAACAATATTTAGTACAATCAAGAAGCAAACAAATTCGTGATGTATGTACAGTACAAAAGCAGCTACCTTAGCCGAGGGATACCAGCGAATTCAGTGACGCCATACACACACGTGTTGCTGATCATTTAAAAAAGGAAGGTTCACTAGGTGAACAGCAGATCAATGCGGTCACGAGGGCTGATAAGTCTCAGGGTGCCTCGTCAACAAAAAGCATTCTCTTTTAGCACCGACTACCTAACTCACCAGTACTTTAGGAACACAACACTATATGTCTAGTTCTATGGTTATTTGGCTGGACTTGAAAGGCTTTATAATTGCGTTGCGGTACTGACCTTACTAATCAATTGTTTAATGACTAATTATATTTATTCCTTTCCTTAAAAAATCTGATTTGAGAAAATGACTGTTTAAAAATAGGTACCTACGCATGCATCTAAAATTAGCTTCTTTATTCAAATTGCTTAGATATCGGCTCATCAACGTCGTGTTTCTCTATTTGCAGCATGTCGGGCCCTTCAGCGATCATCTACACGTACCTGGGCGAGTTCAACAACCTGCAGCACAGGGACAAGATGGTGGCCTTCGGAGCTTCGTTCGTGGGCATCGGAACCGTGTTGTTGCCTGGTGCGTTGATCGCGGATTTTGTACTTGTTTTCTTTGTTTTTAATGTCACTTTAGATCATCAACAAGTTTTTACTACTTGGGAAATCACTGAACGGATCTTTAAAATTAGATTTTTAATTTGCGACCCTTGTGAGACACATAACCATTAGTTTGAACCGTACCATACACAAACTGTTAAAAGTTGAATTCGCGCCCATATTTTTTATTTGTTGCTATTATAATATATTCATATTCGATTTGGCTTGAAATACTATGTCTCTGTGTGTTCAAATTCCGTATTTCTAAACGTAGAAGAGATTCCTTAGATTTTGTTAGAATTAAGTAGCCCAGTTTCCCAGGTTGATTCAAGCGACGCGTGTTATTTGTATAAATCGATTCTCTACTTTTCAGGGGTATCCTGGCTCATCCTGCCCTTGGACTTCGCCTGGCCGATTTCCTGGCTCGGCATCATGTACCGACCCTGGCGGCTACTCGTGATCGCAGCAGCTGTTCCTTATGCCCTGGGTGCTGTTCTCATGTTCCTGGCTCCAGAGAGCCCCAAGTTCCTGAACGCGCAAGGCCGATATGATGAGTGTTTGGCGACGGTGAAGAAGATTTATGGAGTTAACAAGTGGACTGATCCTGAGACTTTCCCGGTAAGTCACCTAGTGTAGTTATAGGTATTAATTTAAGGAAACCTCAACATAATGCAAATCCTTTACAATTCCATGAACCAGGTAATTTTCCCCTATATCTGGACACAGATAGGCGTTTGACAATCCAAAAGGTAGTTCTATAAATTCAAGAATACTTAAAATCGTAAACAGTAAATTTGCGTAAAAATACTTCAACGTAATCGTTGGCTTTTCTGTTAAAGTTCTTTTAATCAGTAAGTGCTTTCGAGTATGAACAATCATAATGTGCTATCATTATTATGGCCATCAGGATAATCGATATACCTATTTACTTACTTTGAAGTGCGAACTATAATATAATAAAAAAATGTATACCGATGTGAAATATTCCAGATCAAATCATTGGTAGTTGATCCAACCGCAGTCACGGTTAGCAGTGGTAAGGGTATCACATCAGTCCTGACCTCCATGTGGGAGCAGACTGCTCCACTGTTCCGTGGGAAACTCCTCAAGTGGACTTGCCTCACTTGCTTCGTGCAGTACGGAATATTCTCAGCGTAAGTACTAAAAAAATAGAATAGATACAATGCCTTAATTGATTCATTTGTTTCGCTCAGCACGGCCATTTCTGCCACACCCACTGTTTCATTTTCTTTTGGTCATATGTTGTTTATTAATACTGAATGACTCCAAGTATCTACCCACAGGGGAACTAAATTAACGTGGGGTACAATGAAATGGTTTTTTGAATGGGGCAAGAAGAATTCGTCCTAGTGGTGGTTACGGACAACGTTTTGCCTTACTACAACAAATCTTACTCCTTATTTATAAAAATATGTTTTGCCCTTATGTACCGAATTTAAAGTGATAAATATATCTTATGCTATGAATGTTTATAAATGTCCCTCATAAAAAAAAATCGCATTAAAATCTCTCTTTCATAAATCTCCAAACGGTACATCGGTTTTCATGATGTAATATTATGTTCCATTTCAGGTGTAACGGGTTCTACGTATGGTTTCCGACCATCCTCAACTCACTGGCCAACCACAACGGCGCCGAAGACGCGAGGATCTGCGACATTCTAGATGCTAGTCGGAAGGCTGCCGCGAACGCTACTCATGTAAGTTTAGTTTTATCAGTTTAACTGTATGAGAACAACTTACGAGCTTAATATTCCAGACACTTCTGAACCATTTATCTTAAAAAGGTAAAAAAATCTAGTAAATATCTTCTGCAAACGATCCGGCTGTAGTATGATTAACTTAACAGAGATGCTCACGTATGTAACTCTTTCAAAAAAGAGTGTATACTTTCTCGAAGAATCGAAATTCACAGACCTACTACTTATAGATGATAAAAGCTTCTCGAAAAGATCCTCTGATTTTTACCTATTTTCAGATGGTCTGCGACGACACAATGAACACGGAGACCTTCGAACGCTCCATCTACATCGGTCTCGTCTTCTGCTCCATGTACATCGTGGTCGGCTTCCTCGTAGACTTCGTTGGCAAGAAGCTCATCCTCCTTACAATCCTGGGTGGTGCTGGATTATGCGGCGTTAGCGCCCATCTGGCTACCAACCAGCAGACTGCCGTGGTTCTATTCGCGGTGTTCCAGATGAGCGGCGCGTGTATTGGGATGATGAATGCTGTTGCTGTGGAACTGTTCCCAACTAGATACAGGTTAGTTACTCCTCAAATTTTACAGTCTCCTGTTGGCCTGTCAAGCAGCTTATGCCTTTTCCTACAATATAAAGGGTTGCTTCGCCTTCGGAGCGGAGCGTGTATTTGAATGATGAATGCCGTGGCTGCGGAACTGTTTCTGACAAGATTTAGGTTAGTTGCTAACATTATAAGTCTCCTAGTAGGTCTCTCAAGCAGTTTACGTATTGTGCCGTTTGCCGTTTAAAGGTTTGCCTTGATTTAGTCTATTAGCGCTCCCTTTATATATTTACCGTTCTTATAAGCATTTGGAAGCTTTATCTACCAGGTAGGTAATGTCCAGGTTATTCCTTTACTTCAAGTCTATGTTGGTCTGCATCTTGGCTACGAGGGTAAGAAGCTCATCCTCCTGACAATCCTGGGTGGTGCTGGATTATGCGGCGTCAGCGCCCATCTGGCTACCAACCAGAAGACTGCCGTGGTTCTATTCGCGGTGTTCCAGATGAGTGGCGCGTGTATTGGGATGATGAACGCTGTGGCTGTGGAACCGTTCCCTACCAGATACAGGTTAGTTGCTGACATTTTATAGTCTTCTGGTAGGTTTGTCCAGCAGTTCATGTATTATGCGGTTTCCTACAACATAAAGGTTTGCTTTTACCTTCGGGACTATTATCAGGCTTTGGCTTCTCGTCTTCGTGGGTAAGAAGTTCATTAGTTAACTAGATACGAGCGAAAATTTCATCCTCTAAGAGACCACTTTAAAACCAAAATCAACCCAATATTAATGAACAATTTGATATTCAATGATTCAGAGATTAACTCAAACACTCAGCCTTATCGACTGAAGACTTACATTATCAGCTTGTTGAAAATTATGTTTTATTTTGATTCCAGAGCTATGGCAGTATGTTTGTCCATGATGATGGGCCGGGTAGGGTCTGTGGTGAGCTCCAACCTGATTGGTGTATTCATGAGGGTCAACTGCGGCATCAGCTTCTATCTGTTTGGAGGAATCTTACTCCGTAAGTACCAATACCAACTTCGATGCGTTTATTAACTAAATAAGCTCTTCTAATGTTTGTGATACATCTTCTTCTCGTGTCGGTTGGTTTCCATATTGAGTGGAACCAGAACGTGATGACGATTAGTTTGGACAGATTACCGCTCTATTGAGTCAGCTCTGGATTTGCACCGATATGGTATTGGACTATTTGCTGAGCTGTGATCTACCACACTAAACGTACAGTGCTAGGCCGCTATGAAATCAATCCTGACAGCTGTCATTTCAGTACATTATGTGTCAAAAAGTGACGTTGTTGACAGACAATGTATTGAGCGGACAGCTGACAGGATTGACTTCTTAGCGGCCGAACACTGTAGTTCTTACATAATAGTTTATACATGTCCCTTTCGCTCTTAAAGACATAATAATAATATACAATGTGCCCGTGAGGAAAGGGAAAAATTTTAACAGCATATTCCTGAGACTAAAAGAAGCAAAAAATGTTAAGTGAGTTTTGGTGAAATCTGCAAAGAAAAAATTTTTTTTAGTTTTTTTTATGTTTTGAATGCTTCAATATACAAAAAAAGGATTTTATTAATGAAACTATCGCGATAAATGCACTTTAAAAGTTTTGTTTTTATTTGCTAGGTAATTAAAGATTTTGTTTTTTCATTTTATGTCTGTCAATTAAGTGTGACAGGACTAAGACAACATGGTAACAAAATCGTTTCCTAAAATGCGTTTATCATAGCGTATCGGGCTAAAACGGTTTTAGGAA
Source organism: Thaumatotibia leucotreta (assembly GCA_025490895.1). Lineage (NCBI taxonomy): Eukaryota > Metazoa > Arthropoda > Insecta > Lepidoptera > Tortricidae > Thaumatotibia > Thaumatotibia leucotreta. Next base: position 28,312 of record JALPQI010001524.1, read on the forward strand.
AAAATATAATTTTCTCTTAAAATAGACTCAATCCAGAAAACTTCATATGACATTTTTAACTTCAAATTTGGTCAGAAATCCGCTGTTGATTTTTTTCCCCTTCCTCATGGGCACCGTGTATATTCTTTATTGTGCCAAAACAAACAAGCTTAAAATTAAAATACAATAATAATTAAAAAAAACGAGCAACAGCGGGCGGTCTTATCGCTAAGAGCGATATCTTACAGGCAACCTTAAGGAAGAAGAAATTACCGTACGGAATATTAAGAGGGTAGTAAAATATATTGAAAAAAAATACCAAGGAGAATACAGTTAACATTAGCACATAAATAAAAACAAATATTATTGATAAGATCGAAAGAGACAAACAATACGTAGCGGCTTGCTAAGTTAGGAGACGTTTATGAATGAGGGGGATAGTCAGTCCCGCATAATTTAGTACATTACGACACAAGTGCGAAAAACAAGAAAAAAGAAACGAGTGGCGATGTTCTAAAACACGACCGATAGAGAGTGTTTTAAATCGACATTCGACAATTTCGTTTTCCCACGTGTCTCGTACGACGTTTTTTAGTGCAGATGGCCTCCGAAGTTTTAGACCTGACGTAAAATGACACACTTCTCGCACTAGAGCCTAAAAAAGGCACAATTTGTACGAAAAAATAATTTAAAGTTCACAGAAAAAACTCGCCTACTTACTTAATATTTATGCACATACTAACTTTCTATTTTTTTTTCAGTGTGCTGTGCAGTCTGCCTCACTCTTCCAGGCAAGAGGAAAAGGGTAAAAAAGACCACCAAGAGCGTAGAACCGACCCAGAACGAGACCCACGAACCGGTATGAAGCGGTTCACAGCGGATCCAACCGGATTTAGTACTTATTGAGGCTGTTTAGATGTTAGTTGATTACACTTCGAGGTACAAAAGAAGGATTGAAGCGATTTTTAATCCCGCCATAGATTTAATGCGTGAATTCTGCGAATATAATATATGCAATGGTGCCATGCAACACGTTGATCCAATGTAGGTCAATCTAAGGGATACTTTTATACGTAGGCAAGAGGAAAATAATCTAGACTTCCATCGCATAGCTATGTCCCTTAGATGGACCCAAATTGGGCCTATGTGGAGGTGCCTCACGGATGTCAGTTGATATTGAAAATATTTTATTAAAGAAAAATTAACTCAATGTTCGTTTATTTATATTATAGTGCTGATGATATTAGAAGTTCGTACCTGCTTTGTTAGTCTAGTTTAATTACGGTGCTTTTGAAAAATATTCATTTGTTACGCTGTTTTGAATGCCCGCGTAAAACGCAAGCAGTATTTGAATTTAATTGCAAATTTTGAAATGCTGTATTGATTTGCTATAGGTAACCTTTCATATGTCGTGAATATTTTTTTCTTATAGGTAGTTTCTACCAGAGAACTATATCATATTGAGATAGTTCTGTGTTTTGTTTCTACTGTACTGATCAGTGCTTAGACAAAACAAGGGTTAAGTTTAATTTAAGAAATAAGTGACCAATAAAAATGTGAGCGAATAAAATCCTTTATATTATTGAAAAATATCATGATACAAAGTCAAATAGGGTAACTTAATGTGAAGGACATGATAGGGGCCTGTTGACCCCAAAATACTGGGGTCGATGATCGATGCACGCGACAGCACAACCCTTATTTTATTATAAGTAGATATACTCTTGTGTCGGGAGTCGATTAATACTGCCATAATTATTAGCCATGGCGATTATTTTCTGCACAATAAAAATACGTCTTGTAAAATAGTAAATTTATTGTAGACGTCTGTATTTATTAATTAACAGCGGGCTACGATTATTCTGTGATGTACTTAGAGTAAGGACCTACTTAAAATTTGGCTACTGTTGATGGCTGTAATACAGTAGGTAACTAATTGTATTACATAGAATACGCTTTGACGTCCAGATTTATCGGTAGCAGACTGTACCTACAATCAAAATTGAATAGTTGTAAGCTAAGGAGATCCTTTGTTTTTTAGTATAAGAAATAATGTAAATCACGTGCTCATTGCATTATTCAAAACTATTGAAATTCTCATTGTAAATAGCTTTTTTATATTATTTTTTATAAATCTGTACAATTTACATAATAGGTACATACATTACATAGCGACCTAACTAAATGATGTTTATACACCGTGTTTTTACTGATTTCCGTTAAATTGGACAGGTTACTTGGGACATTAATAGAAGTTGCCTGGTATATCGGCTTTTGTTAATTTCGAAAAAATTTTTTTTTTGTTTTCATACATAATAATTGTAGTGGCAAGTGTGAGAGAACCTTAAGAATAAGATCTCAGGCGACTGACGCTTGCTGACGGCACATCGCCGTGTGCCTGCTATATCGCCACATCTCAAAAAACCATTTTTTCGAGAAATCGCGTCTTAAAGTTTTGAGAGTATAGCTCAGGGTGTTAAATAGGATCTTACTCTTTAATTTTTAGGCCTATGAGTTTTAAATTTGGGTTTTTTATTCTTTATGATATAACCTTCCTTATAACCACACAATTTTATAAAAAGTATGTATGTTTTTTAAGATACAAGGCCTGAAAGCCGGGTATTTAGAGTTATGGCCGCATTGCAGAATAATTTTTTCAAGATTTTGAGATGTGTCCTAAATCAAACACGAAATTATTGGATAAAGGTGCTATGCAAATATGAATAAAATCACCAACATAGTTAAAATAATACGTTTAATTATCAAATTTGACATTTACACCATCACTGTACGCGATAATATCTGTAACGAGCTTATCATTCAACCCTGTAATTACCAAATAATATGAATTATTTAAAACCTACAAAATTTTACAAAATTTTAATCAAATAAAACAAGGGAACTTCTGAACGTATTGCGAAAACACAAATCAAATTATTTATTAAATAAATATTTAGATTTATTATTTTGGCTTATACTTTTTATTTTTTCCCAGTAGTCACACTATTTAATACTATATAAATTATAAATATTAGATGATTAGATGTCATATGGTACCAAAGAAAAACGACCAAGATCACCTAATGTCCGAGGTGGGGATCGAACCCACGTACTCAGCTTTCGCGGCTGATGCCTGTAGGTGAACCTTAGGGTTTTCTTTCGTATATGACATCTAATATTTATAATTTAGGGGAACTTCTTTAAAAAAAAAATCAAATAATATTAATTCGGTGTAATGTTTCTCATGCGGTGGCTCAAAATCCTGCAATCTGTTCTTCTCTAATAAGTGATGGTCGTGATCGTGAATTGGATTAGCCACCTGTGGTTTATTTATTAGTTTCACTGGGGTTAATTCTGTATAATTCTTCTCATGACGTAGCTCAAGGTCCTGCAATGTGTTCCTCTCTAAAAAGTAACAAGCACATAAAAAATTGCATTTTCACAAAATTGAATAGCTATGACACGCACCGAAAAACATTTAATACAGGCATTACCAAGAAAATTAGTTTACCATTAACAAATCAGTCAATATAAGTATATCAAAGTAACGACATTCCACGTGATTTAATTATTGGCATGAAAATCTCCAAAATAAAAGCATTTATTATAATATTTAACAAAATTCCAATATCAACTATGACACCATCCCGAATAGGTACAGTTAGTAATTTACACATCACACATTAAAATCGTTGCATGTTATTGGCGGTAAGGTGTGCTAGTATTAGATATACATATGTACATAAAATTATATACAACAAAACACCATGTTAGTTAACCACATACACAGTCTCTGAAAACATGCCGGGTAAAAATATAAATTTGGCTTACCTTCGAGCCATATTGAACCGCACTCTTAAGAGAACAAAGTTGAAATTTGCTTAATAATTTTGCTGTGTTGTGGTAGTTTCCCTGCCCTGCCGGTAATTTTGTAATAATAATTGTAATATTTACTGTTGTGACACAATCAAATTGCGTTTGTTCCTTTTATATTTAAAAGGATTCATCGGATTAATCACTTAGTTAACTATTATTGTATAAGACGCAACTCAAAAACTGAATTTGAAACGTGTGCTATGCAGCCACAACTCAAAAATGCCGTCGGTTTACGTGCGAACGCGGGCGGCAGACTGGGAAGTGGCCGTACTGCAGGGAATCGTCTCACAGTTTATGGTCAATACCATACGGCCACTTGTGGAAAAAAGGCTCTTATGGAACTTTTTTCCTTCGGGTCTCGAAATAAGGTCGTAAATTAAACTATTTGGAATACGAATCTGCAATAATCCAGAAAATGAAAAATTTTGAATTGTGACCGTATAGCAGGCACACGGCGACATGTCAAAATAAGTAACTATAGGATGTAATAAAGGTTGCAATACACTTGTTCAGTCATTAAACTTATTTTTTTAATAACTCAATAACAGTAAGAGTTAAGATACTAGTTTCTTAGAGAAGTTGATTATTTTTGACCTAAATAAGCTTCCCTTTTTTAACGGAAATCAATAAAAACACGGTGTATTAATACTATTTAATAGTATATTCTTTATAATTATAACATTTATAACACATTCCCTGTGACTGTGAGTCATTTTTAGCAAGAGATGGTGTCATCTGTTGGCTACTAAGGCGTTCGAGCATTGGTAGAATTACCTACATTAAACATGCACTCGTTAATTGTTCACATGAATTTGTATTGTGATAGGTACTTAATTTGAAGTCTATGTATCGAAGAAATATTAATAAAGAGTTAAAATAAATATATATTATTTTTATTTTACCTTTTTAGTTGGAATTATAATGTATCTTTCCCTCTTGAATCACCAGTGGAAAAACACTATCCACTCAATAGGGATGATGACTGTAGTTAAAATAAATTATTTAACATTATGCACGACATAATACATGAAGAAATTATTACTAAGATGTAGATTGCAGTAATATTTGTACAGAACTTATATTTAATAAATTGAAAAGAACTTAAAAGAGTAGGTCATTTGGCAGTACTCAAACGTGACGTCACTTTTGAGTATTTCATATAAAATTCCATAGCGGTGATCGTTTTGACAGTTCGAAAAAAGAAGCTGATTTGACTTGCCAGTCATCATGCCTATTGCTTCATGCAACTGTGGTTGCGAGCTGTCAATCTTATTTGTATGTGAAATAAGAGTGATTGACAAATACAAAGCAAGTGAGTGGCTATGGTGGCTATCCTATACATACATATAATGCTCGACCGCAAAGAAATGGATCCTGACGTCTAACTTTTCAGTACAAAATCTATTAACAAAGTACCTTAGTTTTTGAAACAAGATGTATTGAACTGTACTGAAAGGTGTCGGAATTGACGAGCACCATAATTCATCGCATGGCTACTCTCCACGTGTGTGTACATACAAACAAACAACTCAATGAATAGGTGCCTCGTCGACTCGAGACGTCCATTCAAGAACGTGACACTTGTTGCTCTGCGCATCTAAACTTGCGCAGTACACTGAAAACTGCCCAGGAAATCCACTTCAGGAAAACTGGAGCTCCTGCCCGCCCTACAGAGCGGAAGTCGAAGGTCTACTTCCGGGAAAACCTGGAAGAGGGCAGGAAAATTTCAGATATTGTGGGCGGAGGTACCAGGGTCACATATGAGATAGGAGTTAGCGTAGCTAAGCGTTGCACGCATGCGTGGGTGTATTGATTTTCTCACCCCTAAGCGCGGAACGCTGGGGTTAGAATTGGAGATACGAACCTCGAGACGGACATGGCAGTTTTAAATATTTTGTTTGCTATTGTTAGGATTTTCATTTTATTATGAATGTTAGCTCGTAGTAAATTTACCTTGCCAAAATAATCGATTATTTTGGTAAGGTAAATTTAAAATCCTTAGGCAAATATTTTCTTTGCAATCCCAATTAACCCATCAGATTAAAATTATAAGCCGCATCGTATGTTACATTTTCTTTCACGACTCCTTGTAAAAGAATGCGCCTAACCTTTTGAACTTTATGTGGTCCTAGTATCCCAGATGTCGTGGAAACTTGTCTGAACAGATCTCAAACTGTTTTCCATTGAAAATCTTAATGGTAGAAGATTTAAGAACGATAATGAAAGAAAATATCAAAAGAAAATCTTGTCTTTTCTCATTTCTTTTGTCTCTTTTCCTAGCAATGTTTCTTTCATATTTTCTAAGGGACTTAAAAAAGTTCCCGTACATTTTGCACAAGAGGGTCTTTTCCCGCCAAAAATAAATGGTTCCAATCAGTTCTTCGAATGTCTATTGACTTGAGGGTTTGAAGGCAAAGGAGATGTGACGGATCCGCCATTTTAGTCAGAAATACCAGGGTGCCAGGAACTAGCAAGAGCTCATTGATTTTCCCGAGGCGTGGGAATGAGACGGCTATAGTTTTATCGTTACCACGCGGACTAGCAACCCCTTGGGTAAAGTTTGGGGCTTATTTACTATCCCCTTTATTCATCATATACGTCTCTGAACTTAGCAAACCGCTAAATTAGGAGACTTTTATAAATAAGGGGGTACCTAAATCTTTATTTACAATTTTATAACAAAAAATTGTTCTAATTTTAAGGTTAAATAGGTATTTAAAAAAAAATACAAATCAATCCAAGAGGGATAGTAACAATCGTTTTCAATAAGCAATGAAAACGTCAGTTTATTTCCCGGAACCGCAAGTCGATGGAAAATCAAAACAGTAATCATTTTAACATATACCTATTATGTGAATGCCCACTTCATAATTCCCCCTACTCGAATTTCCAGTACTTTGAATGTACTCAGCCCTCGAGTACTGGAGATACTCAAATGACTATTAATATTCTGATTAGTGATTAATAACAACTTGAGATATTGTGATAACTGACTCTATTGCTCACGTGTAGGTATTTTTGTGCCTGACATAGAGTAGGAATACAGAGTGGACATAATTTTATTTTAATAGGATCTGAATTTAGATTTTTACACAAATAAAAGTTTACAATTTTCTTATGTACGGAAAATGAAGTCGTCTCTCAGCAAAGCTCGCCCATATATCTCATGTGTCTTCACATTCCAAGCAGACTCACCATATAGTCTTCGAGATTTTTTGATTTTAGAATTAAACCTACAAATGTTGACATTATACTGCCTCTATAACGTTTTTTTTTGTGCCCTTATCTAAAATGCCAAAAAGTGTATGGTGCATAAAAAAATCGCTTCTTATTTGGTTGACAGTTATTTTAGTTGAGGTAAGTTAATTGAATCCGAGTTAACAAGGGTCACGTCTTTTTCCTTTTGAAGTTCGGAATCCTTGAGTAAATTTTGTGCATTATACGGCTTCGCTGCTATTTTATATTCTGCATTATCTATTTTGTCTTTATCGAGAAATTTCAAAGGCTATAATGGACTATTTAATAGAGAGTCACGATTGTATGTTTTTCAGTGTGTCAGGGCGATTCAACCTAACTTAGTCGGTAAACATCTATTGATGTGTGGAATCCAGTGCGGTATATAAAGAAAGTGTAGTGTATTGTTTCAACAGTTGCGAACTGTTCATTGGTATATAAGACTAATTACTTAGTATAAAATTTAGGGCAAAAAAAGGTTGTCAATAGTATTATAACAATCTCAACTCTAGATTAACAATCTCAACTCTAGATTTTTTTTTTAAGTGACGAAGGTAGACAACTGATCTCTCAGCCCACCTGATGGAAAGCGAGAACAGAGGCCCATGGACGTAGTGACCAAAAATCGCCTATGCGCTGCCTATCTTGAGGACTTAAATGGATTGCCTCTATGCCAGTAATTACACTGGCTATCTTACCCCCAAACCGGAACACAGTAAATTAACAGAATAGTCCGACTGTAAAATTGCGTGTAAAAGGAATGCATTTGTACTGGTGACTCCGAACTTACGTTCTACTAAGTTATCCTAGTTGGACTCAGAGGATTATTCTGATTAAACCTTGTATTTATAGATAGATATTTAATTTATATTTCAAATATCTAATACTAGACATATGCTGAATTAGACGTAAGAACATATTAGTTATGTCGTTTTACTAGTTTTGTTCGGCTGAAAATAAATAATTTGTTGTATTGGGGAAATAATGTAAACCACAATAAATTAAAATGTTCATTGTGTCGGGTGTGAGTTAGAATTTATTGTTTAATATGGATAACACGAACGCTACTAGTCGAAAATGTGGGTTTGATGCTGCATTAGATTTGACTGGTAAGTATATTTTTTAACATTTTATTAAATGAATTTAAAATTGTTCCTACTTCTTACAATTTGCAGTTCCTACTTACCTTATAGAAGTTTTTTTTTTCTAAATATCTCTCATAGATAGTTCTGAGACCTGCACTAAGTTGGTACTTATTTCTATGTTAAAAGATGAACCAAGAAAATGCTCATGTATACTTATGTATATATATAAGTACTTTTGGATACACGTGAAATGAAATAGGCATACTTATAATATCTACTTAAGGACCACTACCAGAACCCAAACTCTACATGAAAATGATTTGGGAGACTTACTCTAACTTTTCTGGTCCTGTCAATTACATTTGCTAAAAATGGTGGAGACCGACCTAAAGTCCAACCCTCTAATGCATTACGGAGCCATACCTACATATAGGTACCTATGGCTACCGGTTTCGAACTCTACTGGTTTGGTCTCTGGCTGCTATTATGAAGGTTCACATTTTAAATGCATTTTTGCCTGTCTCATTGGGTTGACTTTCCAGGCTTCGGGAAATACAATATAGCCATGCTGAGCTCATGTTGCCTGCTCATCTTAGCCATGTACCTGGATATCTTCGGCTTCTCCGTGATCCTGCCGGCGGCAGCGTGTGACCTGGCGCTGACGACAAGTCAGCAGGGCCTGCTCTCTGCTGTGCCTCTCATTGGTAGGTCTTAAGTTAAGCTCCAGGTTTTTGCAGCTCGGGTTTGGCCGGGCCGCTAGCACCTAGCATGAGGTTAAAATAGCAATGCACTGACGAAATGGAGAATATGCTCATAGAAAGTTACACATTTATTGCTAAGAGTTAGAGCCATTTTCGTGACGTAGCGAAGAAGCTTCAGGAATGCCGGCTGACTACGTAGGAAACATATGCCTTAACCTAGCCCTTGACGGCCCCCGACCCCGCGGCAGACCAAAGAAGCGATGGCTATATGTCGTGAAGGCTGACATGAGTGTGAATGGGCTTACAGTAGAAGATGCCCAGGATCGCGCTAAGTGCAGGAAATGTAGCAGGAAAGCGGGCCCTGGCAAAGGCCGGGATAACGCTAGATAGAAGAAGAAGTTAGAGCCATTTTCTACGACACTAGATGAGTTACCAGTATACAGTTACCAGGGTACAACTCTCAAGCGTCAAATGTCGCGGTCTTCAACTGTTGGGAACACAGCGTAAGGTAAACGCAGGTATTAACGCCCCCCTTAAGGCATTTTTTTAATCAGGCCTAGTTTTTAAGTATACACGTTGTCCCAAAATTTAATTTTCCTATTTTATGTGCTACTATGATAATTAAAAAAGGTAAATAATGAGTTATTCGTCCTTTAATTGAACATTAAGATGTCAAAAATCTATTTCTAAATAACAGAATCGATTTCTGCTATTAACGACCCATAAAAATGGGTGTGAAGGTATCAACGATTTTTAAGCAGCCATTACCGATTGAGTTTCAATTGTACAACAAGGGCATAAAGGGAACCATTTCTACCCGAGGCAATTTTATGTTAATATAGTAGACTAGGGTAAAAATGGACATTTATGCCTTTGTGGTACACCGCTTTTCACTTTGATTACGAAGAAAATAATGTGTTCGTTTTGGAAGAGGCTGATCGGGCAACTCTTCCTTCCAAAGCCACATGTTTGTTAAAACTTGTATTTTTGTAATTAGTAATTTATGGCATTAATCATTTCTTTAATATTATAACTACCTACGTATTTAGGTACGGTCGGTAATACCTTCTTATGGTTGGTATCAGCGATTTCTATGAGTCGTTGATAGAATATGTAAGAACTAACGTAAAATGTATTACCGATCCATATTAAACAATAACAATATTGTATTTTTATTATCTTCGTCGCTACAAAACACTTTCTGATTACGTGATATTAAAAATTTAGGACCTAAAAGCACTTTTAATGGATAAAACTTCGTCATAAACAATGTCTAAGATAATATCCGTTTTCCAAAAATATTGTATTTTGGTTAACTTTATAACATCAAAAGAAGAAAACCAAGTGCTAATGTGTATATCGTTAATAGTTTTTTGAAAATTACAACTGTTTTGATCTCAATTAATCTATAAACATACTTATGTTTTCATAAAATAATATCGTACGAGAAAGAAAAAACTAAACACGACATTTTAGTCATTACCGACCTACGGGTCGTTGATAGCTGCTACTACTAAAAATAATGAAGCAATCACCGTCCAAATTTAATTTTATATTTTATGTACGATAATGGATGTTATTTGATAAATTGTGATAAAATATCTGTAATTTATAAATAAATGAATATGATTAGCAATAAATGTAGATGTAAAGTAGTCAATTTGTTAAAATAAACGTCTTAGACAGATAAGTCGAGTCCTTACTTGAAAGTGCAAGCGCCAGTATGGAATGTCCTTCTTTCTCGGTACTCACAACTTGATTGATGTATTTTTATCTTTTATCGAACTACCACTCAAACTAACTTAACCGTACCCTATACTCAAGAAATAAACGCTTCTGGAAAACAACCTACCTACCCTCACATAAGTTGTGGCAATGAAAAAATACCGAATTACTTATTAGGTCGCTAATACCTTCGGATTTTCGATGGAGCGTTAATAGCTGCGTTTACCTTAATAATCCTTAACCAGAACGACAATGTTGAGAACTGTATAAATGAGAATTTTCTAATGATTTGCAGTAATTGTAGGTAATTTTGAGTATCTTATTGTAGAGCCCCTTCCAGTATCGTATTCTAGTGGAGAAAAAAAATATTACCTTCAAAGTTTCTTATAACCCTAACAATGAAAGACTAATATTTTCTTCGGTTACCGCGAGGATTACTCATGAAATAAAACTATGAAAACGGATAAACTCTGCGGATGTCACCCGCAGACCACGAACCCTATAAAGTGTTCGAAACGTCGGAATGAAGTTAAAATTAGTTAATATACGCGAGTTTATCCGTTTTCATAGTTTTATTTAATGAAAGACTAATTTAAACTTTCACGATTATCACTCATATTTTAAAGACAAACGGGTCTTAATCGCGTAAACTTACGTTTAATTATATCCTGACGTTTCCGGCATGAGGTTACACCCGTGGTCGCAGGCAGACTGGTGAGAAAATGTATCAACACCTGCGAGCTGCGCGGGTTTTTCGAACTACCCGCACTTGATCTTGATTAGTCACTTCTAGGCTAGGGTTGTCACTAGGTTTACACACAACATCCAATGGCTTTAAAATGGATGTTTCACCACGCTTACATTTGTAAATCACGGGATTCCACTCGAAGGCTCGAAGGTGTTGATACATTCTCTCGCCAGTCTGCCTGCGACCACGGATGTAACGTCATGCCTGAAACGTCAGGATATAATTAAACGTAAGATAACGCGATTAAGACCCGTTTGTCTTTAAAATATGAATGAAAGACTAACTTCCTTATACTTACCCAGGTGTAATGATATCTTCATACGCATGGGGCCTGTGCGCGGACACCAGGGGTCGCCGCTGGACGCTGCTGCTGGCGATGCCCATCGGAGCAGTTCTGAACCTGCTGGCGAGCATGGCTCCGGGATACAGGAGTTTGGCTGTTCTGAAGTTCCTCTCTGCCGGATTGTGAGTATTTCTCTGTTATCTCCTGGCGTCCTAGACACTAATGGTAGTAATATAGTATAGTATAGTATAGTATAGCAGTCCTAAACTTGGCTGCTTGGTTTTGAAGTTCCTTTCTTTTTCGAGTTTCCCATCCCATCGTATAGGTACTTATTAAGCGGTCAATCCAGTTCTTCCAGTCAATGCAGTTAAATTCATGCCTATTGGAGTAGCCTTAAACCTAGTTTCCAGTATTGAGCAGAAGTTTACCAGTTCCGAAAATTATTTTCTTTTTCTACTGAATTGGCAGTCTCACTGTTATTTGTTCTTGGCCTGTTCCATTCAAGAACCGAAAAATCTAACCAAACAGCGCGTTCAAAGTTAAGTAGAGTGAAATATCCGTATCATTTTCTTGTGCTGATTCCAGTACATCATCAGCTAACGCCGCAGCCTTCGTGCTAGTGGGAGAAACGACGCCCGTGAGACACCGGAGCAGGTTCATGTTCCTCATGGCGAGTGCTACTATGCTCGTGCAGTTCATCATATGTGGTGAGTTCCTACTGGTTCCATTCAATTGTGTGATCTACTCCGTCCGTAGCGAAAGTCAACCGCGAGTGTAATTTTCGATCTTAGGGTATCCCTTGTCATATAATTACTTCTTTAAAGCCCTTAAATTAGAGCAATACTTTTTTTATGTCTTGTCTACTATGTATTTGAATTGCTTGCGTTAGTCGCTGAACACGAAACATTGGATTGGTGGTATTTACTATTAATTTAAGGGTGAATATCTGAGCGTTTCAACCGCCTATATATTTAAGTAGGTATCTATATGTAGGTATTGTAGGTATCTATTATATATATCGTGGCCTGGTACCCACATCACAAGCCTTAATTGAGCTTACCGTGGGACTAGGTTGATTTGTGTAACTGTGATATCAGGCAACTATATCAGTCTTATACTTGGTGATTGTACTCATTGTAAAAAAATGGGGGATATTTATTCCATACAGAGGTATATTCTTTGATGAACTTTTAATATGGGACTTAAATCCGAAATAATTGCGTGTGACAAAAAACAGCTATTACAAAATATCTATAGGTATACTTTTATCTTTCAGAATCCCCACGTCTTCTTAAAATGTATGACTAACCTGAAAACTTAACCTCACAAAACTCCCAACAGTATTCGCGCTCCCAGTCTTCAGCCTAACCTTCCGCTCCCCCATCACCTGGCTGGCCCTGGACTACCGACCCTGGCGTCTGCTGATGCAGATCATCAGCGTCCCTGGCATCATCGGCTGCTTTGGCATGCTGGTGCTACTGGAGAGCCCCAAGTTTCTGCTTAGCAAGGGTCGGGAGCAGGAGGCGGTTGAGGTGATGAGGAACATGCATGGGTGGAATGAGGGTGGGGAGAAATTTAGCGTGAGTATTTTGGAGAAAGATACCGAGGGTTGAGTAGTCAAACCGTCGAGATATTTTTTCATTGGAATAACAATCTCACGTCAGTGTCGTATAGCTCGTATTTTAAAAACCGATTTGTTCGACTTATCGCGTTCGATCACTCTACCCTCGATACGCTTAACACGAGCATTTTTGGTAGACATCTTAAAAGGGTTCTTCACTCAGTATCTGATGGTGTGACTGTTATATATTCCACGCTAATTACGGAAAAATATATAACAGATGTCTATTCTAACGGCCACTGACTGAGCTATGCTGCGGACAGACTGAAATGGCGAAACTATGAGGGTTCCTGGTTTACTACGGAACCCTAAAAAATAATCATCAAAATCGGTTCACTCAGTCGGGTTCTGAGGTAACAAACATAAAAAAAACATACAGTCGAATTGAGAACCTGCGTCTTTTGAAGTCGATTAAAAACGCACTTATGTTACAGAAATCTATCATGAACAGAAATCTACAGGGTGGGAATGAGTATACGGACAGACTTTACCAATGCATTTTTGATGTCAAAAGAAGTAAAAAATATTATGAGACCTATAGGTATGTAATTTTCCGACAAAAAAAGTTTGTTTTTTTAATTCTTTTTTGTGATTTTTTGTTTTTTTTTTATACATGATTAATAATAAATTGTAGGGAAAGTATAAATTTTTTTTTAGTTGAACATTTTTCTGATACTTTTTTGTCATTTTCTCTAACTTTTGTCAGTGAATATGTCAAGGTAAAAACTATTAGTGTAAGAGTTTTAATCGTGCAGGCATTTATCAGTGACATGATGAAAATAGTTTTTTTGAAAAACTCATTATCTCTTAAATTAAGCTGACTCCAGAAAAGTTCATATGACATTATTTCGTTAAACGTTTTTCTTTCTTTCTTTCTTTCTATTATAGTCTCAAAATGTGGTCAGGAATACACCTTTCAAGTTTGTCAGGTTACTCACTAACCACCCTGTATAGATAGCCAGATTAGAGGTGTGCGCCACGCCGGCGCGGCGCCGCCGCGCCGCGGGACCCACGCCGCCGCCGCCGCCGAGGTTTTCAAAATCCACGCCGGGACAAAAATTTTACGGAATAAAATCATTTAAATTACGCGCCACGCTGATCATATTGACATTAAACAACAATATGCTTGCGAATATCGACAAGCGGTTCCCTCTGACCCAAAAGATTGTATGCGCAGCATTTCTGGATTGCAGATTTTCAGATATTGATACGCACCTACGAAAAAATTACACTACTTGGGCAGAATTCTTTCCAATTGTACAGATTTATTTTACAGAATTCCAAGTCTACACATTCCCAATAGGTATGTACTATAGATTTACAAACCTACAGAATCCCAACACTTTACACTTCTGACTATTAGAGACTTCATCTCTAGTTAATGTACTATATCAGTATTTATATTCAATCAAATTTATGTTTCGTTTTTAATTATTGCATGTTAGCCGTAAGATGTTATAAAACTTTTATTTGAAAAAAGAAAGTCCCGCTGAGTTTCTTGCCGGATTCTTCTCAGGCAGTGGTGTAGGGTTAGAACCGGAGGTAGTTTTTTTTTTTTCTCTCATTCGCTATTTAGTTTAACGATTCAAAAGCGCTCGTTGCTGGGCCTAATTGAATAAAGAATATTTTGACTTTGACTTTGACTTAATATTCCAACATTACGGTTTCCCATGTCTACAGATTTTCAATATTACTGATTGATTCCTATGTCTACAGATTCCATATTCTCTAGATTTCACGTCTACTGATTCCCAACTGTAATGCTTTTTTCAACACACTTGCTTGTAAGTCGCAACGTAGGTCTTATTGAACCGCTTTTAGGCTTATAATCCTAGCTACGAACAAATAAAACATGGAAGCCGCACGCCATACTAAATTGCCCTTCAAAAACGGTCCTGAATTTTAGTTGACAAATGTCACCCCTTCTTCAATACATCACGGTAAATGAATTTCCATGTTAACCTATTAAAACTTAAACGGCCATTTGAAAATAGTTGTGATTGGTCCATCAAAGTTTTGATTTGCTATATTCTATAAACATTTGTCAAAGATGTTGCGCCGAACTATGCGCGGTGTTAAGAAAAGCGCTATGTCCTGCCCATCTAGGCACAATTGAACAATTGTTTTTGGGGGCATTTTTGAGCTGGTGTTAGACGTCCATGTTATATATGGTCGCAGAATCCTAGGTATTACTAGCTGTGTGTTTTTTCATTATATTATATTCTTCACATCGTCGATCCCACTGTGTCTGAAGACAAAAGTCTTCAATCAGTGCTTCCTACCCATCATGACGTACGGAGCCGAAACGTGGACACTGACGGTACGGCTGGTCCACAAGTTCAAGGTCGCTCAACGAGCTATGGAAAGGGCAATGCTCGGCGTCTCTTTGCGGGATCGAATCAGAAATGAGGTTATCCGGCAGAGAACCAAAGTGATCGACTTAGCCCACCGTGTTAGCAAGCTGAAGTGGCAGTGGGCTGGCCATATTATCCGTAGAACCGACTGGCTAAACGAGTTCTTGAGTGCAGGTCGCGTCTCGGCAAGCGTAGTGTAGGACGCCCTCAGGCAAGGTGCAGCGACGATTTGCGCAGGATGGCTGGCAGGAGCTGGATGCGAGCAGCCAAAGATCGAAAACGGTGGCGTGAAATTGGGGAGGCCTATGTCCAGCAGTGGACTGCGATAGGCTGCTGATGATGATGGATGTTTTTTTCATTATTTACGTTAGGCCACCATAGGAGGTTTAATGACTGTCTATTAACTGATTCTATTAACTTCAGTGTTTGCAATTGATGATTTTTGTGCTTCTTGAATAAGATTAAGATATTTTTAAAGGAAAAAAGTGGAAACTTTAAAAAAAATTGGCATTTGAAAAAAGGACCATGGCCAACTTTGTATGGAACTTTGCCCCAAAGTCAACACAGCTAAAAGTTACATTGTTGAATAGGTCTTTCAATATACTTCATTTCATTCTATGGGCACCCAGATGAATTCCATTGCAGAACTGAGATATTCATATTTTTGTCAGCGTGCATACAATCGATCAGAAATACTGTTCGTTATAATTAGGATACCGAAGTGTGTAAAAAAAAGAATGTGCACAAGTGATTGTATGTTAACCATCTCACTCGATTTGTTTTTTTTTCTTTTGACAGCAGCCTTTATTTTACATACAAATAAGGGTGATTGCTGGTAGCTGCAGCTACCCAAACAAACTAGTGGCTGAATCTACAGATTTTATGTACTGAATTAGCTCGTATTCACGCTGACAAATATAATATGAATATCTCAGTTCTGCAATGGAATTCGATTTCGTGCCCATAGAATGATATGAAGTAAAGTTAAAGACCTATTTAATGATCCTACTCTCATGTTTGTTGGTCTTGGGGCAATTTTGACGCATAGTCCTTTGCTGTCGCTTTGCACGGCTTAGAAATAGACAACTGCAGCTTCGCCTCATAATACCTACGTAAAATTGACGAAAACATGGTTTTGTGTTCCCTGTTTCCTCCTCCAAAAATTTACCAATTTGTAACAATTTTTTTTTCATAAGTATTTTAAGAATGGTATTTAACAAATTTTCGTGTGCTTATACACCGATGTATGACTAGCAGTGTGGGCGATGATGGTACTATAAAGAGGTTGTAAAGCTGGGTACCTGTAGTATTTGAAATCATCATATATAATCTGCAGTACCTATTGGGAATTCGTAGTATTGGGAACCTATAGTATTGGGAATCTGTAGTGTTGGGTATTTGTAGCATTTAAAATTCGTATTATTGGGAATATGTACAATCAGGAATGCATACTATTGACAATATCTGAAGTATTATCTCTTATCTGTAGTATTAGGAATCTGTAGACGACTCGGTCCAGGCCTACTACCGCGTTTTTTGCGGTAGGGCCGCTGTGCGAGTTAATAAAATAATTTTCGTACACGATAATAATTATGACAATTGGCGCATAAAATGCAATCTATAACTTTGTTTCGTGTTTATTTTTTTGATACTAAACTTGTCCTAAACAATATCTAAGTTTTTAATATCTTCTCATCCATATATGTATGAACGTACAGGGTAATAATTTGACCTTGACGCCGGCGTGGCGCCGCCACGCCGGCAAAATTTTCGCCGCCGGCGATTTCTATGCCGGCGCACACCTCTAAGCCAGATATTATTTAGTAGGTAACTCATGGTCACGCTGTTGTGTTTCTGTTGGTAAATTGTGATGTGATTATAACTACCAAGCCGCAAGCGACAGTTGCTTATTACATTTGATCGATCTTCACACTTTTCAAAACTTTTGATGTATGATCACGAGGTGATCACGGAGCATTCCATGAAAACGTGTCATAAGCGACACTGTCTTTTCAATACTTTTGAAAAATTAAATTAGTAAGCTGGGTTACAGTATAATAATAACATATCAAGGCTTTAAGATTGACAGTGTTTCCTACCAGCTAGCATATATTATTTTATTAGGGTAGCTACCATAGCGACACGTAAGCGACAAAAAGTAGATGTTTTCATGGAATGCTCCTCCACGAGGAAACTTAACATGTTTCGATACGTTTAATATATCACGAGGAAACCTAAACTTGTGTCTGCAGCTGGAGATGGTATACCTGGTCGAAGCTCTGCAGATCGAAGCCTCCACCCTCCTCCGCCGCATGTGGGACCAGACGGCACCACTCTTCAAGCCCCCACTGCTGAGGAACAATTTGAAGCTGTACTACATTCTGCTTTGCGCGTATATGACGTATGAAACCATTTTTAGCTTACTAATGTTACAAGGAATGTGAGCTTTTAGATCCATATGCACAATAGGTCGCTAGTAGAAGGTTAAACGGGCATTTCTTCGAGCATTTCAACCGCGGTGACTTCGGTGGCAACATTATAACCCGACTTCCGTGGGGATCTCATATATTTTTTGGATATCTTGGTAAAAGTCAACTAACGTCTACCAAGATATAGGTAATTTCACCAGAGTTCAGGTGAATGATAACACACACATCCAAATGAATTAAACCCAAAAATGTATGCATGTCTCACAGGATTCGTGCGATAAGGCTGCCACCGAATTCACAGCGATTGAAACACCCGAAAAAATGCTCAAAGAATTATTTGTAACAAAAATGTGATAGTTCATCAAAATCTTCAAATCTTCATTTATCTTCTCCCATCCTAGTCATTTGAAACTTCACACCCATCTGGCCAATGACCCTTGATGATGTACGGTATGTTGGATGGACAGAAACAAGCATAGGGATACTCCATTTCAAATACCATATATGGCCCGATGCCACTGCAAAGTTTTATGTGGCATCGGGCCATGGTATTTGAAATGGAGTATACCCCGTATCTGCAAGTGCATTTTCAAGGTGATTTGTTTGAACTAAACTACTTATAATCAATAATAATCAAAATCGTACAAAAGCCGTAAAAATTAAGAGATCTTACAAGTTGTCACTGTCAACCCTTGTGGACTAGTTTATATAAATCGTCAGACTTTCCCTATTTGAAGTCGGCGTATGATTTTCCATTCCATACCTCTCCATTACTCATCTCACTAAATCTATCCACTCTCTTCTTTCTTATGTAGTCTCCATAGGAAAGGTACACAAAGGAAAATATATATGCCAACCTTACCTATGTACCTTTCCTCTTGTAAAGTCCATTTCAAATACGAAGGCCCGATTCCACTTGACAAAGTCATTAGGCGTCAACGATAGGGTCAGTCATAACAAAAGATACCCGGCCAGAAAATTTTGTGGCGTGATATTTTTTGCATACATCGGTGTACGACACGTGCCAATTTGTAGTGGATCAATTAAATGACAAAAGTTTCGAGCGTCATCGGGCCTTCGTATTTGAAATGGACTTTACTATAAATAGAAACAGAATGTCACTTACCAAAGAATAACAACATATTCCCAGATCCACAGGCTACACGATGTGGGTGCCGACGATGACGAACGCGTACTTCAATGGCGACGACAGCTCTGGCCAGGCCTTTTGCTCCGTGGCCAGTGGGGCTGCAACTTCGTCCAGCTCGGTTAGTAAGCTTACGCTCATGCTAGGGCTACGCGAAGAGTTGGCTGCTCATGGGAAATTTTAATTTGTCACCTTTTCCATAGTAAACTAGGAACCCTTACAGTTTCACCATGTCCGTCTGTCCGTATATCTGTCTGTCTATCCACAGCATAGCTCATAGGCCGTTAGTAGGTACTAGAAATTTGCGATTTAGTACAGGTATTAATCACGCCGACAAAGTGGTAGTATAAAATATTTAAAAAAATCAGGTACCATACACGTAAAGTGGGGATGATTTTTTGTTTTGCTGTAGGTAATCCTATAGTGTGGGCTATATTTCGGAGAACACCACTCCAGAAGAAAAACAATTTTGATCCGTTGGTTAAAAAAATATGAAAAAAATCATATATTATTGGCTTATAGAATACTTATTAAATAAAATTATTTCGAACGTAATCGGTCCAGCTATTTTTGAATAACTACGGAATCCTACACTGAGCATGGCCCGACATTCTCTTGGCCGGTATTTCTGCTGACAAGCTGGTTGGCCAGAGTACGCTCTTTATCTGTTTTTTTTTTCAGACATCAACAGACTGCGACAATGTAATCAAGTCTACTACTCTCTACGCCGTAATGTGCTATTCTGGAGCATCTGGGACTCTCAACGTCCTGCTCTCGTTCGTGGTCGGCCCGCTTGGAAAGAAAAGGACGACACTATTAGTCTTCGTCATTTCGGCAGTAGCAGGAGTGACGCTGCTGTTCGTGAAAATTCCACTACTGAGCATTGCCTTGTTCTACATCTTTTTATATGTGGCTCTTATTTTGGGCAATGTTAATACGTACTTGGTCGAGCTGAATCCTACTTACTTAAGGTTTGTACATCGTAGACATTTTTATTCCAAATGTAATACTTAGTCTACCAGTTGACCCCATTGTAGTTCTGAGATTGTGCAAGTGGAGCTGATTATCATTAATCCTACATTAATCTTAAAAATATTTTTTGCCGCCATTGTAAGTTTCTTCTAGCATTCTTTGTAAACGAGAGAGTACTTTTAATAATGTCCTGTCAGCTAGTCTGAACTCTGAATTATTTGTATGCATTCCATACATTTTTAATTTATAATCTGCTATTATTTAAATACGCAAATGTTACGTAGTTATATTTATAATAAATGCACGTCTAGTATTATTTTTTGTACAATAATTTCGCAACAATAGTAGCATTCTCTATAAACGATCCCTATCAAGGTAACCAGCACGATAAATCAAATTCCGACAATTATTCCGTCACAAAATATTGTTATACCCCTTGATAAAGTCTTGTATGTTTTTAACAGAGGAATGGCAACGTGTCTATCAGTGGTGGTAGCACGAGGATTCGGCTTCTTCAGTGTGCAGCTCATCGCCCAGTTACTAGCCGGTTACTGTACTCCAATGATCAGCGGTTATGTAGTACTAGTTGCAAGTAAATAATTGTAAATTTACGTGGAAGAATTTAATCAATGTTAAGTACCTCGTTACTGAATTTAAACTTATTTTGCGTTATTTTACCAGGTGGGCTACTCGTTGCATTTTTCCTCCCTGCTGATGTGGACAAGAGGGGTGACAAAAATACTCCAGAAAGTCCGATCGAAGAAGAGAAAACGAGATTTTAACAATCTTACCTAATATAAGCCGTATTTATTATTTAAATATAAGCAAAGTATAATTAAAGCAATTTTTTATCACACACCTGTTTTCTTTCTTTATTCACGAATCCATTCATTATAAAGAAGCATTATGAAGTGCCCCATTTGGTGCCCATCTTGAGTTTGATAGCAAAGAAAGAGACGTCTAGGTGCGAGTTTCTGTCAAACACGAGATAATGATTATTTTATATGCTAGCCCCTCCGATCTGGTTTAATAATTTACATACATACTCACAAAGTTTATAGATAAACTAATTTAACTAATTTAATATACTCTGTCTAACCATCTGTCAGTAGAAAAAGTCGGTAAATTCAAGAAATGTAGACGCGAAGGGTAGGCTTCCCATAGAAAATTTGAATATGCCGCCTTTTTCTATTGACAGCGATGTTTAGACAGAGTATATATAATAAAGTAGGTTAGTACTCTAGTGCAGATTGTCAATTAAACACTGAAATGTGAATATTAATGGCATAGCAGAATAAGGTACGATTAGTCTGACAATCCAATCTTATCAAGAAAAAGAGATTTTTTTATGGCTAAGCGACACATATTATGGAAATCTCTTATAAGACTGAATAACGCTAAATTTTCGGTAAAACCTTTGTAACCTTGCAACACTAGCATTCACTTGTCAAACTGTCATTCACTTCTTGCAACTGCTAGCGAAATGTCTGAATTTGCCGGTGATAATTCAAAACCACGAGTTGTGGTATTAGGAGGTAAATAAACCCCATCAAAACTATTTAACTAGCTTCATAAAATATCTATGTATCGAACTGTGTCGTAATGTTATCAAAAGTTGTTGTGGTTTTGTTCTTTTTTTGCTGTTCCGTAACGGTCTTAGTGTATTAGTCATCAATGACCTAAGAGTTTTTTCGTTTAATCGTGCTGGAATTCGGCAGGCTGCGGCTTCATCGGTCGGAACCTGGTGGATTATTTGATATCGAATGATTTGGTGAGCGGGCTGCGCGCTGTGGACAAGACACCTCCACAATTGGCGTTTTTAAACCCATCTCATACGAAGATTTTTGAAGACCCCCGCGTCGAATACAAAAGTGCCAACTTAATTAATCCAAGTAAGTAATTTAACATAGTGGTCCGTATTTTAAGTCGGTTCATTAGATTATGAAAGAAGCCTTGGAAAGTGTGGCAAGTTATTTCAAGTAAATAGCTTAATAGTGAATAATTTTCTGGAAGAGTGGGCACAGAATTTGTTCTGAATTCGGCTTACGATAATTACTACACTTTCGTCACGTATATGGTGCTTGTTGGTTCTATTCTTACCTAAATATTCAATCATAATAACATTTGAGTTTCAAGAACAGGAAACATTTAGAATCAAAAAGAGAAAACTTAATAACTAATAACCGGACAATGATTTTTTTTTATGAATTTCTAAAATTATATTTTATAAATAAACAGGAAATGACTAGGTATCTGCATACAAACATTAATATTATATTGAATGTTTGTATGTTAAATATTACAAGGCAGATTTCATAAATTGTAAGCCATATAAAAATATTTCAGTTTCTTAAAACAGTTATTTTGTGTTGAATTTCATGGTGACCAGAACTTGCAAACACAGACTGAGCTCTCAAGAATAATATTCAATTTTTACTGCTGTCCTGCTTGTACACATGTGTTATGCATTTGTGTGAACAGACTACAAAGCATATGAAAACAATGTATAAGTGCTGTAGGATTGTTCAGAATTTGTTATAATTACGAAGTTGATATTGTCATGTGCCTGCTATACGGCGACATTTTAACCCTTTGTATGTCTAGAAGCACTGATCAGTTACGAGGAAACTATAAGAAAAAAAATATGTGTGACACTTGAGGGGTTAAAATCAAATTTTATTAAAGATGTGGGCCAATCTTAGATATAGGTTAGGTTAAATAGATTAGTTAGATTTAATCTATGTACATAAATTGTAGTTTTGAAAATAAATATATTCATCATCAGCCTATGTTAGTCCACTGCTGGACGTAGGCCTCTCCTATTAACTATGCGTATAGACGCATTAGGAGGTAAATGCCCATAATCGCCACGCTGGGCAAGCGGATTGGCGATCGCAGTAATGTGTCCACTATGATGACGCTGCTGCCCATCATCAATCTTGTAGAAAGGTCAGTGACACTTCAATCCCTTAGTCGACTCTTACGACACCCGCAGGAGGAGTTGGGGTGGTGACAAATGTATTCTTACTGCCGTCACCACACGGCTAAAAAAAAAAGATGTGGCCATATTGCAGGAAAATATTGTCACTTTTACCACACAATTCTATTTTGAGATGTGACCCTAATAGCAGGAACACAACAATTTAGCGTGGATTTTCTGAGTCACTTGAGACAATTATATCAGTGTTTTAGTAAATGTCCCATTTTATCGCTTACCATTAGGATGGAATTGACTTGTACCTTTACACAAATGACCTACCTAACCAATATAGTAAATGTCAGGCACGCAATGGCAAATGAAGCAACATAATAGGATATTTTTAATAAATCACCTGCATGTAACTTTTAACAATATTTATTACAATAGATCAGTAATGATGGTAGCGATACTTAGCATCAGGAGCCCAAAATAACTCCTGATCTATAAAATACAATTTAAAATAAGTTTATAAATGTGAAATTAAAGTAATTCAAACTATGTTTACGGATTATAGCGCATATATTATTATTGTTCAAAGTTTTATTTCATGAATAATTAATGTGGCAATTGAAGAAAATCTTAAAAATGTTTTATTTTAATCAACAATTTCAACTGTAAGTTATTTACTTAATTCTGTAGGTCAGACACTTCCTGTGTAGTTAAAGCCGTTGACTCCAGCTCAGATAACTTATCTCTGACTCACACTTCGTAGTTATTGTTTTAATAAAATATCTCATTAGCATGGAACTGTATAATTATCTGTTATGTTGCACTTTTAAGGTCATACTCTTGTTTTTTTGTCCTGTTAGCTGAGGAGGAAAGTAACATTTACTTTTGTGGATAACATAAATACACAAATAATGCCCTCGCCGGGATTAAACCCCGGAACCTCCAGGTTCGTAGGCAAGGTCACTACCAAGTAGGCTACGGAGGCTATAGGCTATGAAAGAATATTATCTGTTTCAGAAACCCATATGGAATACTCATAGTGCTCAGTAATATCTAAACTTGTCTAACCAATTTCTCTGTTACAAATAAATGATACAGCAGAGAAGAACCAGGCTGCTTATAACTAAAAAGTGATCTCTTCCAGAAAATCTTGTCTTATATATGTCAGCACCTCAGCACCTTGTTAGGTAATTCCTGCGAAAAAATGCCCCCAAAAACAATTGTTCAATTGTGCCAAGATGGGCAGGACATTGCGCTTTTCTTAACACCACGCATATTTCGACGCATATTGACAAATTTTTATAGAATATAACCAATCAAAACTTTGATGGACCGATATTTTTAAATGTGGCGGCTTAAGTTTTTATAGGTTGATATTGAAATTCATTACCGTGATGCATTGCAAAGGGAGTGACACTTGTCAACTAAAATTCAGGACCGTTTTTGAAAGGCAACTTAGTATGGCGTGCGGCTTCCATGTTTTATTTGTTCGTAGGGTAATTCAATGTTGCCTATAAGATTCTGGGTTGGAATCCCAGTAAGGACATTTTATTTACTTATGTGCTTACCACAAATATTTTGTTCCTAGCTATTCTTGTATTCTACATTTTTAAGAGTTTCAGTGTATTAAGTATGTCTACTAAGCCTCTGCAACTAATATGACATTCCACAGACCCATTTTCAACTTTATGCGCGTTGAAATAAGATATATGTCGAGTGAATGACAGAGGCAGAGGGTTGTGTTGTGTCAGCATTGCACCCACAACACAGTCAATAATGCACTTACTGTGTGACTGGGTCTATTTGTGCGTCAATGAATACTATACACATATTTACAATGAAAAACAGTTGGAACCTAAATGTATTGATATGAACTTGTGTGGGGCCTAACAAATGTATAATTTACATTTTTTCTGGCAAACTTATGAAATTGTCACCTGCGTTACGGGACAAAATAGCGTCGATCAAAAAGTTGATTGGCCCTTATACTGACTAGTTGGTCTAGATGTTTGAAAAGTAATTAACAAAGTAAACTTATTCCTCAATAGCTAATGAATATTGTATGTAAATATATATTTCCTTATTCTGTCTGTTCAAGTGTGATTAAAACTTATTATTGTTGCTAAGAATACTTTCCTTCCTTCATACTGTATACACTTTTGTATTTCGTATCAGAACACTTCACACAAACATATTCAAATATGTCATGTTAATCAGCAAGATTGACACTTATTTTCATTAGGTTAGGTTGATATTTCCTTAAACTTTTTATGTATAATATAAGCCCTTATTACTTTGCGCGTTGCTTGTTAATTTATAAGTTAAAAGAGTTGTTTATAGCTCCTTCAAAGACAAGGTAATAAAACAGACTGCAGTTTCGTTTAAAACTCTCGTATGCGTAAAAATACGTGACTTACGCCATTTCTTTTAAATGTTGTACATACTCGTATGTCGCACTAAAGTTATATTTCATTTTTATCAGACGCAATAGAACTTTCCTAGAACTCATCTTACAATAACAAACAAAAATGCCACAGTGTCTGTATGATTTTCCAAAATTTTTAAACGCTTTTCGTCACCAAAGATGCCAATCTCTATTAATTCAAAATCCTTGGATGGTCTCTTCAGACCATATTCGCGTAGCAGCACGGTGTCAGGTACAGCTACTCTGACCCGCTCTCTATCTCCAATTTATAGATGCCTGTGCTGTTGCAAATATCCAGTACCACTACATAGTATGCAATTCCATGCTTTCTGTAATTTATCTATACTTAAGGTCGAATCACACCAAATGCGTGTGCAGCATAGTGTGGGTGGCGTGCACGTGTTCGTGACGTGCATGCGGTGTGACATCTACTATGACATTTACATAAACTACAACGCGCACGCCGCGAACTCGCGTTCGTTCTGCAGTGTTATTCACTAAGGAAACCGCCTTGCTGTCAGCGCTGTGTCAGCGCTGCGGCAGCGTCAAGCCTAAAAATGGTATTCACTAATGTACTTTAAACGACACTAGTGCTCGGCGACGAATGCGGCGTGAGCTGGAACTACACTGCGTCGAGAGTTTGATGTTTAATGTACGAACTTCGCATTCTCTAACGAAAAACAGCGACGAACTCGCCCACAACCTCGCTCACAGCTTCGATTCCTAATGTCAAATAAAACAGCTAGGATTTTAGGCAAGGCTGTCTCGACATCGAGCTCATTGACGAACGCAGCGTCGAATGTGTGAATAAGAGAATAGCATAGCAGCACACGCTTCCGGTGTTGCTCAGCCTTTAGTATTATGTTTACGATCCCGATTAGTGCGGGACAAAGGCGCGCACTGTCACGTTCTCTCATCGCGTCACGCTCGTTTGACCGAACCTTTTGAACAGTCTTTAAAATTACTTGTCTTTGGCTCAGTTAAGACTTCGGACAGTGAGTAACAGTATCGCTAATGCCGCTTTACCGAATGTGTGTTCGCGTGTTTGTTTAGCTGTGCAGTCATGCATTATCTGAAATTACGAGATAGCAGTTAGATAAGGTTTACGGCATAATAATATGGGTATATGGAAGACAACGACCAAACTGATAAAAATTATAATGTTCCTGAAAAAAGCAAAATTTTAATGGGGATCAATGAAAAAAAAAGTACATTTCTGTACTGTCTGTCTCTGTTCGATTGTATTGATGAAAAAGAGACCAGGGTCGCGTTTTATAAAGTTACAATTTACAATTTCGCTGTTTGCCTCTCTAACGCACGCACATATTGGCTAGAAAGAGAGGCAAACAGCGAAATTGTAAATTGTAACTTTATAAAACGCGACCCTGTAGCTGCGAGTTGCTGTCAAACACGAGATATGTTAGCACATCTATGGCACTTTTGCATGATGGTAGTGTTTATCGTATGTCATCGTTACCAGTGGCGTAACAATAGGGTGACAGGGCTGGCAAAATGCCACGGGCCCCCGACCCAAGAGGGCCCCGGCCCAAGAGGCCGTGAATTTAAATTGAAAATTAAACTGAGTACAATGCGACGATTTTTACTGATAGGGCCCCATCAAAATAATTTGCCACAGGCCCCAGATGGTATAGTTACGCCACTGATCGTTGCCATCTTGGTCGTGGCTTTCCATGTATTATCTATTATATATGTATGTATATATCACAAACCTTAATTGAGTTTACCGTGGGCCTAAGTCGATTTGTGGAAGATGTCCCAAGATATTTATGTATCTATTTATTGTATCAAGTGGACATTTATCTCCTAATGCCTCCATGCGCATACCTATTTAATAAAAGCCTACATCCAGCAATGGACTTAGAGAAGCTGGTGATATGACGCTGTGTGATATTACAAGTATCTTAAAACCTAAACCTAAGCAAAACGCCCTGAAGCTATACCACTCAAACTCACCGGCAAAACGCTCTTGACATTATATAGAATACGGATTAGCACACAATGACCGCATATATAATAACAGCTATTGTTCATGGCGCGGCCGCAAACTATACTATACGTTTCTCACGTGGTCGAGACAATATGGCTGCACCTTTACTTTGTTCTTTCTATACATAATACATATCATGGTACATTCTTACACAAATAAACCCCCTTATTCATAAACGTCTGCTAACTTAGCAACCCGCTAAGAATTGTTTATCCCTTTCGGTATTATCAATATTTTTTATTAGATCGAAAAGAACAAACCAGTTAAAATTATTTTCGTTGTCTTGTTTCATACCACTCTGTCACGCTTTCAGTTACTGTTTCGACTAGTATATTAAAAAAATCCAGTGCACTTGTATTTCTTTTTCACGCTAGTTTTTAATCTATACATCAGAAATTGAAAACAAAACATCATCTCATACAAAAAGAACCACTGCGTCACGTTTTTTAGGGACACAAAATAAGACAACGCAAATAATTTTGACCCAAATAATACTTAGCGGCTTGATAAGTTAGAAGACTTTTAAGAATAAGGGGGAAAAGTTGCGCCACATTATGCTCTAGGTCTGAGTTTTACTAGGCGAATATAATACGTTACAAGTATGGAAAACAATTATACCTAAACCAGCAACAAATATTCGTGATAAACTATTAAACTAATGAATGCCGTAACCGAGATTCGAAGTATGAGCTCCATTTGGGTCTCTACTTAATAGGCCACAGAGACATAAATAGTTATCCTAATTAGTATTTCCTACATGCCAGGTAGTTTTACCTCTTTTTATCCACTGCTTTCTACATCCTTTTACATTATGTTATAGTACATTACGATACTAATGCTAAAAGAATGAACTTCGAAACGAGTGAGGATCTGATGATAAATTAAAACACGAGCGTCAAGTGTTTTAAGTCGACACGAATTACGAATTTCGTTTTCTCATGTGTGTCGGACGACGTTCTACAGTAGTCAATACAGAAGGTTCTCCGAAGTCTCGACTTGACAAAAAATGAACTACTTCTCGCACTAGCGCGTGAAAATCTATCCAGATGATAGATTTTTAAGCGCTAGTGAAAACAATTTAGATCTTCAGGCTAAGCTTGTATCATGTTCTTGAACTGTTTTAACATGCTTATCACTACTTACACATATAGTCTGCGAGATCTAAGAATGAACTTTTGACAGCCATAAATTAATCCTTAATGATATGAGGGTAAGACTCGCCATTTTTCCGATAGTCTTAACGCCATATATATAAGGCTCATTTCTAAATTGTCAAATGTTATTTCTTAGAAATCGGCAACTATAAGAAGCACTTTCGAAATCCTCTACTCTTAAGAAACTCAAAGATACATACAACTGGAATGTCCAAGTCACGAGGCTTGGACGTGGCTCGGTTATCGTCTTGCACATACGTGGGGAACAATTTAGTTTAATCTTTAAACTTCCTGAGATTTTGCAATCTGAATTGTATGACAAATACTTCACATGAAATGGCAACGAGGCTTGAATATTAAAGTGCCCCTTTAAAAGGTATACAGTAATCTTCTTCCAGTTCCTGATTAGGGGCTATGTAATGCTCCCAAGCCTGTCATTGGGACCATGCCTGATCTATCGTGATCGCCACCTACAACTCACGGTCTAGTCCTACAAATTCAAACAGTTCATGCTAAAATCTTACACAAACGGACCTAGTCCCACGGTAAGCTCAATTAAAGCTTGTATTGTGGATACTAAGTGACGATATACATAATAGATAGGTACATATAGATATTTTAATGTATACGTAGGAAACAACCATGACCAAGTAACATGTTTGCCATAAATACGCAAATAAATGCTCTACCTGCGATTTGTAACAGGAACCAGAACCGTAGGCAAGATCACTACCAACTAAAGTATGGAGGCTGACAAACAGTATCTCTATTATCATTAGTATCTTTTTGATCTCGAGAACCTAAATTATCTTCATCATCAGCGTTGACCA
Organism: Thaumatotibia leucotreta; assembly: GCA_025490895.1. NCBI lineage: Eukaryota > Metazoa > Arthropoda > Insecta > Lepidoptera > Tortricidae > Thaumatotibia > Thaumatotibia leucotreta. The sequence goes on from JALPQI010001524.1 coordinate 57,812, forward strand.
AGAGAGCCTTTAATGCGAAAAAAAGCCTGCTCAAATCTAGAATAGCACATAGTGTTCGCAAAAAGCTAATAAAAGTGTACATCTGGAGCATTGCGCTATACGGAAGCGAAACGTGGACAATGACTCAGAAAGATAGAGATAGATTAGAGGCATTCGAGATGTGGTGTTGGCGAAGAATGGAAAGAGTAAGCTGGACAGAGAAGAGGTCAAACGAGGAGGTGCTAAATATGGTGAAGGAGGGCAGATGTATTTTAAAAACAATAGAGAACAGAAGAGGGAGAATGATTGGACACTTGTTACGACACGACGAGTATCTAAAGATTATAATAGAAGGAAAAGTTGAGGGAAGGAGACAGAGAGGAAGACCAAGGAGGGCCTATATGGACCAAATAAAAGAAAAGGTGCACGTGGTGTCGTATCAAGCAGTCAAGGAGAAAGCCCAGGAAAGAGAAGCGTGGAAATTGCTCCACCGACAAGAGCCTAGCTCTTAAGTTTATGATGATGACATCAGCGTTGAGTCAGCCACCATAGGGTTTTCAGCTCTCCATTTCTAAGCGGTTTTATTTTCCATACAGAGCATTTGCCAGCTTCCCTCTTCCAAACTGGCCCTGCTTTCTTTGAACTCATCTTATTATAGAGATCCATACCGAATAGCGCAGCGGGGGCAACCCCCCAGTAGATGGACTGATGACCTGGTGAAGGTCGCAGGAGCTAGATGCGGGTAGCGCAGGACCGGTCATTCTGGCAATCTTTGGCGCCTTTGTCCAACAGTGGATGTCTTTCAGCTGACATGATGATTATAGAGATATTCCAACCCAGGATGTTTTTCCAGCATCATGCGCCGCAGCCCTCGACCCTGGCGATACGCCATGGGCCATCGTCTTCAACTGCGCTGGCGAGACGCGAATGGGCCAAACCGAGGCGGTCTACGCTGAAGGCATATGTACGCTGTCTAGCAATGTGGCCAAGCTGTGCGACCAGCAGAGAGTCAGGCTGGTGGAGATTTCTAGCGGGACCATGTATAGCACTGAGAAGGTTTGTTGTAGTGTTTGATAGTATCACCTGTGAACTTAAACCTAACCTATCCTATGAAGTTTAGAAGACTATTGTTTATCACTTTGAAGCATTTAGGTAATTTTATTATTGCTTCTGTGTTTATCTTTGATGTGGTCAAACTATGTGACCAAAAAAATTGTTTAGTGACGAACTCTGTAAGGAGATTTTGATCCTAAATTCAGATAGAATCCATCAGCGATATCCGCATATTATTTTGTCTATCATCATATATCAAATAGGTAGGGAATGCTTTCTAAAACCTCAACTTATTCAGTGGATCCGTCTTTTCGTCACATGGGATCACGTAGCTATCTGATGCCCCGTTAAAAAAACCTCTCCTATTTATTACCAATGTGTATAAGCATTAGGAGGTAAATCCCCATTATCGCTACGCTAGGCAAACGGGTTGGCGATCGCAGTAGCGTGTCCACTACGATGATGCCCTGCCCATCAATCTTCAATAAATGAATTCAGTCAGTAACCTTTGACACTTTAATCTCTTCGTCGACTCTTATGACACCCCATCCACGGGAGGAGCTGGAATGCGACTCATACCTACTGCCGTCACCACGGGGCGGATAAAACAGTAGTTACATTAAAATTATTAAGGATATAATGACTTTCAGCCGCACAAGGAAGACGGTCCAATAGACCCGTGGACCACAGAGGGCCGCATGAAGAGCAAAGTAGAGCAAGAGCTTCAGAGTATGGAAACTCTCAACTACACCATCATACGTCCGGCCATTGTCTACGGCATTGGAGACAGGAGGAGTCTCAGTGAGTAGTCCCCTGTATCACACAGACAGACGGTCCTAGACCCGTGGACTACAGCCGCATGAATAGCAGAGTGGAGCAGGAGCAGAAGAGCATGGAAACTCTCAACTACACCATGATACGTCCGGCCATAGTGTACGGTATTGGCAGGAGGAGTCTGAGTGAGTTGTCTTTTTACAAGCTTTAATTTCGTTTCCCCTGTTCCAATATTTATCAGCAATCAAATCTTACAAGTTAAATAACTCAATAACCCAACCTAAGTTAGCCCAAGTTGGGGCTCATTAGACTGGTTTTAATGAGTATAAATGAAATGACTAAAGAAGAGCAAGATCGCCAACGAAATTGCTGACAAAAACTTGTTTTTAATGTAACATAACTGGATCCGTAAGTTAAAACCGAGAATTTATAGGATTTGTTGACCATAAAACGTGTTTACAATAATTTACCCCTTTTCCAGCCCCTCGCCTGCTCCTCGGAGCCATATACAAGCACCTCAACGAAACCATGAAACTGCTCTGGACAGCAGACCTCAAGATGAACACGGTCCATGTCTCCGATGTCTGCCGCGCCATGTGGACCCTTGCTAACAAACCGGAGGCCAATCGACAGATCTATAATATCGTCGATGATGCTAACAGTACGCAAGGAAGCCTGGCGGAGCTGGTGTCTGATATATTTAAGATAAACCATGATTATTATGGCACGGCGATTTCTACGCTTGCAAAGGTATGTTATGTTTAGTCATGTAGTCTATTATTTAAAGCTCTAAATTAGCATAGTTTACGTTTTAAAAGTCTGTCGTGCTTCTCGTATACCCATACCGTAAACCATGCTTATTATCGCACGGCGATTTCTAAGCTTGCTAAGGTATGTATGTATACATATTTAGTTATTTTATTTATTTAGTAAAAAAACTGGTTACGTCTCTAAAGTTTGTGGTTGTGCCATCGAATCTGAAGCCAATTGTATAAGTATAATATCGTTTCTACTTTTTCTAAGGTATGTTTTATTTAAAATTTGAAGACGTTTTCGGTGAAATAAGATAGACATACAATTAAATTTATATTTGAGCATTTTCGCACGAAGAAACTCCCTAGAGTTTTTCCAAGATTTAGTCACCATCAGATATATAGTAGCGTCCGGAGTGCTCAATAATATGTCTGTCTCTCTGTTCGTGTAACGTCTCTCATTCTGTCTGTCCCGCTGTCCGTGTCACGTATCTCATTCCGTATGTCCCTCTGTCCGTGTAACGTCTATCGTTATAGCAATAAAGGCGTGTTCAGTTAATTTTAAACACTCCAGACGTTACGATATATCTGATGGCGTATGTATGTACATAAAATGAGATGTACTCCAAATCTCGACCTCTTTTGATCCAAAAAAAAGTTTACTATCGTAAAAGTGCCAAATCACACTATATTTGACATAGTTTATGGAAAAGGATCCAATCCACTAAAATCTGTCAATTCAATTTAAATTTTATGTCAAAAGGAATAGTACATTGTGCATCTAGGGAGGTAAGTACGGTATTACCAACGAGAGTGTTAGGAGCTCGACGCCATAGGGCTTTTAATGACTCCAGTTAGTATACCTCTTAGCGACCGTGATGCATACAATGTTTTTCATCACACTTGCGGACAAAAAAATAAGTTATAAGTAAAAATATTTTTTTTTTGAAAAGTTTAATACCCTGTTGAACTAATTCCAGAGTGTGGATCGTTTTCGCTTAACTACTTTTTTAGTACAGATGGTGCGTTTTTAAGGCTCTAGTGCGAGAAGTGTGTCATTTTACGTCAGGTCCAAAACTTCGGAGGGCCATCTGCACTAAAAAACGTCGTACGAGACACGTGCAAAAACGAAATTCGTAACTTGTGTCGATTTAAAACACTCCCTATAGGTCGTGTTTTAAAACATCGCCACTCGTGTTTTAAAGACAAACGGGTTTTAATCGCTCTGACGTTTCGGATGTCTGCCTGCGACCACGGGTGTAACGTCATGCCCGAAACGTCAGGATATAATTTAACGTAAGTTTACGCGATTAAGACCCGTTTGTCTTTAAAATATGAGTGACAATCGTGACAGTTTAAATCAATATATTGCCACTCGTTTCGAATTTCATGTTTTTCGCACTCGTAATGTACTATTCCCATATTCCAGAGCGACATAGCCTCAGTAGCGGAACAAGCGAACGACAAGCACCTCAGCGCTTGGGCGGACATCTGCCGCCGCCACCACCTCCCCCACACGCCGCTCGAGCCCGGCGCCGGCGCGGAGCTGCTGCTCAACAAGCATCTGTGTCTCGACGGCGGCAAGTACGCCGAGCTTGCCCGCCTGGCCGGGCCCACTGCCGAGAGACTCGCGCAGGTCGGTAGCCGGACAGAGTTACACGGACAGAGGGACAGAGAGACAGTAGATAGACACATCTGCCGCCGCCACCACCTCCCCCACACCCCGCTCGAGCCCGGCGCCGGCGCGGAGCTGCTGCTCAACAAGCATCTGTGTCTCGACGGCGGCAAGTACGCCGAGCTTGCCCGCCTGGCCGGGCCCACTGCCGAGAGACTCGCGCAGGTCGGTAGCCGGACAGAGTTACACGGACAGAGGGACAGAGAGACAGTAGATAGACGGAGCTGCTGCTCAACAAGCATCTGTGTCTCGACGGCGGCAAGTACGCCGAGCTTGCCCGCCTGGCCGGGCCCACTGCCGAGAGACTCGCGCAGGTCGGTAGCCGGACAGAGTTACACGGACAGAGGGACAGAGAGACAGTAGATAGACACATCGGAGCTGCTGCTCAACAAGCATCTGTGTCTCGACGGCGGCAAGTACGCCGAGCTTGCCCGCCTGGCCGGGCCCACTGCCGAGAGACTCGCGCAGGTCGGTAGCCGGACAGAGTTACACGGACAGAGGGACAGAGAGACAGTAGATAGACACATCGGAGCTGCTGCTCAACAAGCATCTGTGTCTCGACGGCGGCAAGTACGCCGAGCTAGCCCGCCTGGCCGGGCCCACTGCCGAGAGACTCGCGCAGGTCGGTAGCCGGACAGAGTTACACGGACAGAGGGACAGAGAGACAGTAGATAGACACATCGGAGCTGCTGCTCAACAAGCATCTGTGTCTCGACGGCGGCAAGTACGCCGAGCTTGCCCGCCTGGCCGGGCCCACTGCCGAGAGACTCGCGCAGGTCGGTAGCCGGACAGAGTTACACGGACAGAGGGACAGAGAGACAGTAGATAGACACAGCGGAGCTGCTGCTCAACAAGCATCTGTGTCTCGACGGCGGCAAGTACGCCGAGCTTGCCCGCCTGGCCGGGCCCACTGCCGAGAGACTCGCGCAGGTCGGTAGCCGGACAGAGTTACACGGACAGAGGGACAGAGAGACAGTAGATAGACGGAGCTGCTGCTCAACAAGCATCTGTGTCTCGACGGCGGCAAGTACGCCGAGCTTGCCCGCCTGGCCGGGCCCACTGCCGAGAGACTCGCGCAGGTCGGTAGCCGGACAGAGTTACACGGACAGAGGGACAGAGAGACAGTAGATAGACGGAGCTGCTGCTCAACAAGCATCTGTGTCTCGACGGCGGCAAGTACGCCGAGCTTGCCCGCCTGGCCGGGCCCACTGCCGAGAGACTCGCGCAGGTCGGTAGCCGGACAGAGTTACACGGACAGAGGGACAGAGAGACAGTAGATAGACGGAGCTGCTGCTCAACAAGCATCTGTGTCTCGACGGCGGCAAGTACGCCGAGCTTGCCCGCCTGGCCGGGCCCACTGCCGAGAGACTCGCGCAGGTCGGTAGCCGGACAGAGTTACACGGACAGAGGGACAGAGAGACAGTAGATAGACGGAGCTGCTGCTCAACAAGCATCTGTGTCTCGACGGCGGCAAGTACGCCGAGCTTGCCCGCCTGGCCGGGCCCACTGCCGAGAGACTCGCGCAGGTCGGTAGCCGGACAGAGTTACACGGACAGAGGGACAGAGAGACAGTAGATAGACACATCGGAGCTGCTGCTCAACAAGCATCTGTGTCTCGACGGCGGCAAGTACGCCGAGCTTGCCCGCCTGGCCGGGCCCACTGCCGAGAGACTCGCGCAGGTCGGTAGCCGGACAGTTACACGGACAGAGGGACAGAGAGACAGTAGATAGACACATCGGAGCTGCTGCTCAACAAGCATCTGTGTCTCGACGGCGGCAAGTACGCCGAGCTTGCCCGCCTGGCCGGGCCCACTGCCGAGAGACTCGCGCAGGTCGGTAGCCGGACAGAGAGACGTTACACGGACAGAGGGACAGACGGAATGAGAGACGTGACACGGACAGCGGGACAGACGGAATGAGAGACGTTACATGGACAGATATACAGACAGAATAAGATATCTTACATGGACAGAGATACAGACATGTGATTACGTCGGTGGTTTTTATTTTAGAATAATATTGTACATCTTGCACAAAGGATCATGTTATAAATAGGTTTAATTTTAAGTATTTCTAGAAATAAATATTTTGCACGGCCTTGTTCATGTTACAAAGGATTGTAAATGTCAATGCCAAGTCAATATTGTCATACCATTGACCGGATGGCGCTGTGTTGCCAACTTGGAAATTTCTGTAACACTGCATTCAGTTTTAGTTTTTTTTTTTTTTTTTAAGGCCGTGTCACACCAACTATAGTGGCCCACAAACGGTCTCGCCGGAAGATCAGCGCTTACTTCCGGGTTAGCATTATGCTGAGGCGAGACCTTTTCGTGGTAAACTATCCATTTTATTGTTTTTATCACTAATTTTATGTTATTTTTATTTTTTACCATGAATAAATAATTTGAATTTGAATTTAGACGGAATTAGATATCTTACATGGACAGAGATACAGACAGAATAAGATATCTTACATGGACAGAGATATAGACAGAATAAGATATCTTACACGGACAGAGAGACAGACGAAATGAGAGACGTAACACGGACAGAGGGACAGACAGAATAAGAGATCTTACACGGACAGAGAGACAGCTGGAATGACAGACGTTACATGGACAGAGGGACAGACGGAATGAGAGACGTGACACGGACAGAGAGACAGCTGGAATGACAGACGTTACACGGACAGAGAGACAGACGGAATGAAAGACGTGACACGGACAGAGGGACAGACGGAATGAGAGACGTTACACGGCCAGAGGGACAAACAGAATAAAAGATCTTACACGAACAGAGAGACAGACGGAATGAGAGACGTTACATGGACAGAGAGACAGACGGAATGAGAGATGTGAAACGGACAGAGAGATGGAATGGACAGAATTATAGACGTTACACGGACAGATAGACAGACATATCGACGGTAGAAAGGCTAATTGACTTAACCGACATTTTATGAACTTTACAGGAGAGCCGTTCAAAGTTTTATTTTTTAGAAAAAAAATCGCTACAAAACAAGTAGCAGGTATATTGTAACGCAACTGCCATGAAATATTCAACATATAAAGGCGCATAATTTGGTTACTACCTTGATAAAATTAGTTTATTATGTCTCGAAATAAAGGTCGCTTAAGACAAATCTGCTAAAAATGAGAGAAAGGCTAATTGGTTCAAATACCAACAGCGTCTGCCGACGGAGGCAAGTCAAATGACTGTAGTGTACAAGTGCACTTTTTTTAAAAGAAGGCTAAATGAGCTAAGCGCTATTTTTACTATACAACGGGGTAAGGCTAAATAGTTTAAGCGATTCTTCAATGGAAATAAGTGGCGATCCTAATTGACTTAATGACACACACTCATTGAAAAATGGATTGCATAAATCTCAGGAATTATATGAATATGATTAAACATGGTGGTTGAAGCTCGGATATTTAGAGACAAAGGTATAATTACTCTGCAGGTCTAAAGAAAACAAAATGAATGAAAATCGTTTTTGTCAATTTTATTGCTATATAAAGAAAAATATTTGCTTCTAATAACATAATTAGATAGTTATTTGGCAGGAACAGTCTTAGAAAAATTGCGGATATTGATTACAGCGTTTCATCCGCAATAACCTTTCTATTGCTTTTATTGGAAAAAAATGCTCTTTTTGCCTAACATTTATTACTACGCTTGATAGTTAATTACATTTTTTAATCTTAATTTTTATTATATCTGTAGTCAGTTTTTTTTACAATATAAGCGGCAGAAATACGTAAGTAAGTATTTAGACTTAAACTTTAATTTTTATTAAATAATCAAGAAATAACAATGAAAATAATTAAATTATTTCATGATGTGAAATACACGATTTCAGTATCACACACAAATCACTACGGCACATGCGCCTACCGGCACAGACTACAAGTGATTGACGCGCCCGCGCGGGGGGCGGCGGTAGTTATAGGCGAGCGGCTCAAAAAGCACCGACGATGGCAAGAGTGTGATTGTACCGCCGAGTCAAAAGTTTCTCATAGAATTTTTTGATGATTTAAGCTACACTGATATGATGCATTATGATTTTATTATAAGGATTGAAATGACACAGGTAAAACAAATTTTCTATTTCAACCGACATTCTCATCTATAAAAAGAGGTTCAAAATGCTTAAGTAACATACATTTTATGGTTTAGGGTTTTACGTATTTGGTTGAAGCGACCCATGCCCTAAAAAATTGGGAAGAGCTAAATGGTTCAAGCGACATGCTTCTTTTATTTTAAATGGAGGCTAAATGCTTCAAACTCCTATGGTGGCACTTTTTTGTTGAAGTTCAATTGACTTAAACGACTATGCTCGTGTGTGATGGAGTAAAGCCAAAAGGTTCAAATCAAAACGAATGGCAAAGTTGGGAAAGTAAAAACCGCTTAAGCGGGAACCAACCAAACATGTTTGTGGGTCAAGTCACGTTTCATTCAAAAATGCAATTTTTTGTGTTGCTTCATGCCTTGATTTTTTTAACGCTGTACCAAATTTCAGAAGTGTTAACCGCCATCAAAATCGTCTGATCGCTATGAAACCGAGCTCAATCGACGGAGAAAAATCTACCGATTCCGATGATATAAATAACTCGATATCGCCCAAAGTGTCGCTTAAGCCAATTAGCCTTTCTACCGTCGATATCAGAAACGTGACACTGGCAGAGAGACAAGCAGATAAAAAGACGTTACAAGGACCGAGGGACAGAACGAAATCAGAACCATGAGAGGGACAGAATGAGACATTAGACAGACAGACAGAATTTGCCACACACATTTGACCTGTTTAACTGTATGTGTATATTATATATTATGTATCTTAGGCTGTTATGTACTATTTTGGATTTTATTGCTATAGGATCACTATTTACTTTCTTTAGTTTTTGATATAAATATTGACTCAAAAATATAACCACAACAATAACAGTGAATATTCAAAATTGTGGGATCGCGCGTTAGGATTGCGAGCAGCTATGTTCGGGGCTACGCCACCTGTGCCTGTCACGCTGCGTTCACGCTCAAAACACGCTGCGTGTGCCGCGGCCCACTGCGAAACGACTATTACAGGTCAGAGGGCCTACCGGTCGATAATCGCAAGTTTCGAGCTGTCTCTGTCACTCGATATAGGGACGGAGAGAGATGCTGAAATTTGCGATTATCGAAGTTCGTAGGCCTCAAGGCACGGGGCTTGCTGTTTTAGGTCTCTCAAAAAAGCTCGAAAATCTGTGATTTTTTTGTGTTCCTCATACTGGTATTTTCAATTATTATTGGTAAAATTACTGTATGGAATTTGGTTAACGCTTTACGGCACGGTGTGCTGTAGTAAACCTATTTTTTCTCATAAAAACTAAGCTTGATTGATACATTTTTTTCGGCAAAGATTTTACATACAGTATTCTTTCAGTGTCTGTCGGCTAAACGAGTCCGACATTATTGCCAACACATTACAATAAAAAAACGAACACTTAACTTTGTGGAAGTACATAGAAGAAATTAAAGGTATTATTTTTAAATAGTGCAAGGCTCCTAATGCGTCTATACGTATAGTTAATAGTAGAGGCCTACGTCCAGCAGTGGACTGAGATAGGCTGGGAGCACCTTCTCGGAGCTCGGAGTGAACCCAAAAAATTCCAGATTTTCGAGTTTTTATGGAAATCTCCTTAATTTTGGGGGACTGTTGGTGACTGTCGTAACGCTGCTTTTAAATATTAATTCTAAATAATATTAACTGGAAAAAATCATAAACGCTCTAAACTAATTTAATTGGGAATAATGTTAGTTATTTTTGTCGTAATTACTAATTTCGCTACATCATTCAATAGATGGCGGTACTAGTATGCTTAAAAACAAGAACAAACATCTTACGAATTCAAACATTCACACAACACAAATTATTGTAATTAATTCACATAATTAAGGGATTAAATTACATATAAATAGACGAGAAAAATCCCTACACATAGATTATTTATACGGCCATGTTTCTTTAGGCTCGATTTGACCAAATTTTTATTCGAAGTATAACGCTTACTTTCAGATACTAGTGTCAAATTACTATGGAGTTTTGACATTACTATCCGAGATTAAGGCACAGTACGGTTAGCACATGATTAGTGCGAGAATATGTCGCCGCGAGATAGACTATCCTTCCCTCTTTTATTAATTATCTTATTAAAAGACACGAAATCTGTCTCGCAGCAACATACTGTCGCACCAATCATGTCTCACCGCGAGCTACTAAGCTATGAACTATGGGCTAAAAGCACGAACAAAAGATACGCACTCCCGTGTAAATAAAAGAGACACGGCGATACTCGCCCGGCGGTGATAGCTGATAGCTGGGCGGGTATCGCCGTGTCTCTCGTTATTCTTCGAATTAAAGTTTGGTGAAATCGGGCCTTAGTCACTGTTGCGTCTAGCGCCTCGTTCGGTAGGTATCTGGAGGAGTTCTAGACTGCTGAATAAAACTGTAGCGGACTGTAAACACTATTTTTATTTCTCGACAATTACAAGATAGAAAATTGGTCGCGGCGCGATATGTGCAGGGTGCAGCACGAGCGTTCGTAGATCTCTGGTCGGCCCCCGCCACCCGACCCCGTTGACAACTCGCCGGCTGACCGGTCCGGCTAACGGTATAATCGTCACCGCTGTTGCCGGGGAGTTAATTTGAAGCGGAAGGGGTTTTGTCACCACCATGTACTCCCGGCGTTGAAGAGCTCGGGTCTTCAAGATCTTGAATAGGTAGAGGGCAGATAGTGTTGAAAGCCCGACGAATAACTCCCTTTTTCGTCTTGATGTCGGCAACTCTCGCTATGCCGTCTCTGCCTGGCAACACTCGTACTATGCGACCAAGGAGCCACATGAGAGGCGGCAGGCTCTTGTCTTTAATGACGACCATGGTCCCTGTGTCCAGTGTTCCCTTTGAACTGCGCCATTTTGTTCGCTCTTGCAGGCTCGAGATGTACTCGTGGGAGAACCGATTCCAAAAGTGTTGTTTCAAGCACGTGATACGCTGAAACCTCGGAAGAGAACCGATCCTTTGGACAGCGAGCTGAGGATACGGCAAAGACGTGAGAGACCTTCCAATCAAAAAGTGGGCTGGAGTTAAAAAGGTTAGATCAGAAGGATCATTGGAAAGTGGCGTAAGCGGACGTGAATTTAGTATTGCTTCGATCTTTATTAAGCATGTAGACATTTCCTCATAGGTAAGGTGTGTAAGACCTAGAGTTCGTCGCAGGTGATACTTTACTGACTTTACGGCAGACTCCCAGAGCCCTCCGAAGTGAGGTGTGTAAGCTGGGATGAAAGAAAAGTTGATTTGCGCGTCAGTCATTTCTACGGCAAAGTCTTGTTTCAACAAATTTGAAAGTTCATTGAAGGTGCCAACAAAGGTTGTACCATTATCGGAAAAAATTACCCTTGGTTTGCCACGACGACTTATGAACCGGTTAAGAGCGGCTATAAAAGCCTCCTTGGTTAAGTCAGAGACAAGCTCCAAGTGAAGTGCCTTAGTTGCCAAACAAACGAATATGCAGATGTAGGCCTTTACGAGTCTACATCCTCTCCCCTTGCGGTCAGCTATAAGAATTGGACCAGCATAATCAGTGCCTGTTTCAAGGAATGGGTATTCGAGATGCAATCTTTCCTTCGGCAAGTTTCCCATTACAGGTTGCACTGTTTCGCCCCTTAACCTAACACATCTGAGACAAGTATGGACAACGTGTTTTGCTAAGTTTCTTCCTCCAAGCGGCCAGTAGCCTTGTTTGATAGTTGCCAGAAGTAGTTGGGGAGGAGCGTGAAGGTGTCGCAAGTGAAACATCTTAAAAAGCAGCCTAGTGACAAGATGTTTGCTACAAATAAGTATGGGATGCTTAACTTCATAATCGTAGAATGAGTTAGCGAGTCGACCCCCAACCCTGATTAGTCCCGAATCGAAGAATGGACACAGTGATGTAAGTCGGCTCTTCTTTGGCAACGCCTTACCAGCCTTAAGAAGATCGTACTCTTCAGGAAAGGAGTCCTTTTGCGACCTACGAAGGAGTACAATTGTTGCTGAATCTAATTCGGCTGAGGTAAGACTACCAACTACCATTTTGTTTTTATTTTTGCAGTTGTGAATGAACCTTAAAATGTACGCTATCACCCTTTGTAATTTTGAATAAGTTGATTTGTTTTTAATTAAATTATCTATTGGGTTACAGGAACTATCAGGCAATGGAGTGGAACATGCCACAAATGATTTTGGTTGAATTGTCTCTGGCAATTGAGACAGCTTATTAGGTTGAGGCTGAGGCCCTGTTGGCCACAAACACATGGCTTGTTTTAAAAATGATGGGCCTGACCACCATAAAGATGAATTCATAATGGTGTCAGCACTTAGACCTCGAGACACTAGATCTGCAGGGTTCTCCTTCGAAGGCACGTATCGCCAAGATGTGGCGTCGGTGCTCTCCTGAATCTCAGATACCCGATTTTTGACAAACGGGCGTAATGAACTAGCAGAAGAGGCTAGCCAGCCCATGACTATCATCGAGTCACACCAAAAGATGCAACGGTCTGGTTTCTGGGTAAGTGCCTCAAGTACCTTCGTACATAATCTAGCGCCCAATAAGGCCCCGCACAGCTCAAGGCGAGGAATGGTTGTGACTTTAATAGGTGCTACTTTGCTTTTAGACGCCAGGATGTGAACACTCACTGAGCCATCCCCGGCCACGGAGCGGACGTATAGGCAGGCTCCATAAGCCTTCTCCGATGCATCCGTGAAGATGTGGAACTCAACGGCAACAGGTGCATCACACAAGACCCAGCGCGGAATATTAATGTGATTAAGATAAGGCAGACCTTGAACGAAAGATTCCCAGGACGTAAGTAAATCACCTGTAAGCGGATGATCCCAATCACACTGGTTTATCCAAAGTTTCTGCATGAGTATTTTTGCCTGTACTATGCAAGGCGTTACTAAGCCCAGAGGGTCGAAAATTTGGGATATGGCTGACAGAATGTGTCGCTTAGTGACTACCTTTGGCAATGAGATGTCTATAACAAACGTAAGACTGTCTTGAGCGCATTTCCAATTGAGGCCCAGCGTTTTAGACAGTTCGTTCTCACTAAGATTCACGTATTCCCTTTGACACGAACCTTCACCAATGCTTTCAAGAATCTCGCGATTGTTTGACTGCCATTTTCGCAAGTTAAATTGTGCGCCTTTCAGTGTCTCTGTGACATCACGACACAGAGCAACAGCATCGTCTATAGTTTGAGAGCCAGACAGGAAGTCATCGACATAGAAGTCTCTGGCAATAGCTTCCCGCGTTTTCGCGGCACTGGCTTCTTGCGCTAATTGTAAGAGACACCGCGTACTTAGGAAAGGAGCCGATGACGTCCCGTAGGTTACGGTTTTAAGAGAATATGTTTTAAGTGGTCTTGACGGATCTGACCTCCATAAAATCAGCTGGAGCTGATGCTGCTCTTCGTCGACAAGGATCTGCCGATACATTTTCTCAATGTCAGCTGACACAACGTATTTGTGTTGACGGAAACGCAATAAGATGGAAAATAGGTCATCCTGGATTCTGGGCCCTACTATCTGAATATCGTTAAATGATTTTCCAGATGTAGTGGCAGCTGAAGAGTCGAAAACTACCCGAAGCTTGGTAGTCGCGCTGGACTCCCTTATTACACTATGGTGGGGCATATAATATGATGGCAATGAATTGCACGGCAGAATTTCACTCATATGTCCCATGACTTCGTATTCTTCCATGAATTTTAGATACCGTTCCTTTAAGATGCAATCCCTATCCAACCTACGTTCGAGCGATAGAAATCTACGCCTGGCCATTTCGAATGAGTTTCCTAATACGTCAGGAGACTCCTTCAGCGGAATAGTAACTACAAAACGCCCTTCTTCATTCCTTTTTGTTGTGGCGTTGAAGAGTTCTTCACATGCGTTTTCGTCCGTCGTCAAGTCATGCTTTGAAGATATGCTATCAAGTTCCCAGAATCGTGTAAGAGAAGAGTCCGTTTGTCTGTCAGTCAGAAATAAGCAAACCGGTTTAGAGGAACCTTGAGTAGGTTGATAAACGTCGCCTGTTAAAAGCCAACCTAGTTTTGTCTCAAAGAGAGTAGGACTAGTAGCATGCTGTCCTAAGTTAATACGGTTTGTGCCCAGGACGCTCCAAAAGATAGAAGCCCCAACGAGAATGTCAATGGTTGACGGCTCATTATAAGAAGGATCGGCAAGACAAATCCCTGAAGGTATAGGCACCTCCCTGACGTCCATATATGTATATGGTATGGGTGGTGTAATTTTGGGCAGTATGAAGCACTCTATGTTAGCGCTGTAGCTCCCATCATAAGACTCCAATTTAAGAGAGCATGAGTGGGAGATGTTCGATTCATGATCATTGAGCCCGGTCACGTTGGTTCGAAAGTCTTTTATTGGCAGTTGTAACTTACCAGCTAAGTCCTGGGTTATGTAATTGGACGTACTGCCATTGTCTAATAATATTCTAGCATTCAGCCGATTTCCATTGGTATGGTGCACCTTAACCAGGGCAGTGGAAAGCATGCCGTAATTAGATAAATTGCTTATCGTATGGACGTTGGCAGAAAATGCGACGTGCTCTGATGTGGCCGCAGGCTGAGTATGGGTATGAAGAAGCGTGTTGTGCTTAGTCTTGCAATACTTGCAGTGACTCAATTTACATTTATTGCTACTGTGGCCTGGACGTAAGCAATTCAAGCACACTTTATATTCCTTAGCCTTGAGCACGCGCTGCTCAACTGGTAAAGCCCTAAAATCATCACAACTGAACACGTAATGATCTTTATTACATAAGGGGCAAGAAACGTTGTATGTTTTAGGCTTGCTAATGCTCGCCGATGCTAAAAAGCTTTTTGGTTTAGTATTCACAGATGTATCTGTCCTAGACCTATTAAGCCTTGCTTCTTCTAACGTTTCTAAAAGATTACACCTATTCGTAAGGAACGTTATGAAATCGTTAAGTGTAGGTGGAGTGGTTAACTGATTTCTATGCTCCTCCCATTCCCTACTTGTAACTGCGTCTAATTTAGCGGCCATTATGTGAATAATTAATGTATCCCAATGTTGTACAGGCTGATCGAGCGTGGCCAAGGCATTTAGATTCTTCTTTGTGTTGTCAACAATCTGTCGCAGGGCTACGCTTGACTCTTTATGCACTTGTTCAATGTTAAAAAGTGCTTGGACATGATTGTTGACTAGTAACTGCTTATTGTCATACCGCTCACAAAGAAGTTTCCATGCGGCCTCGTAATTGTCACCCTTAAAGTCCAAACTCCTTATCACCAAGGCTGCGCTTCCATGAAGAGAGGCACGTAAATAATGGAACTTGTTTATGTTATCTATACTTGTCTCAGAATGAATTAAGGATACGTAGATGTCTTTAAACTCCAACCAATTCTGATAACCACCACTAAAATGCGGCAAATTAATTTTTGGCAACCTCACATTACTATGCTTGTAAGACAGTACTGTTGGGCAATCATTGGAGCCTACCTCTGACTGAACCTCTTTGGCGCGATGACTGCGATGCCTGTCAACTAGTTCCCGAGCGGCAGCAATTTCCTTGTAGTAAGACCGCTCGAACAACTCACGCTCCGCAAACTGTTCGGCCGGCTCCTCAGATAGCACCTCCAATTCACTTTGGTATCTATCAAAAAATTCGTACGATTCATCCAATTTCTTTATACGCAAGTCTAATTCCACAAGCTGTGTATCACTCAGACGTTCACAAGTCGTTGCCGTACTTAAGTATGCAATAAACTGTGTAAGCTTAGCTTTAATTGAAGCACGCTTCTTTATTAATTCTTTGCATTTAACCTCACTTGCCATTATGCAGTAGTAAGAACTAAATGAAGCAAGCAATAAGAATTACTAAAATATGTTTAAACACACCCTGTCGAAAAAAAATAGCAATTGTACAAATTATTTTTTTTTGTTTTTCACTTATTTGTATTGCAGGCTAACTTTAATTTACGACCCTGATGAAATTCACGAGCAACCAGAACGACGATTATTTTAGGTTTGCCTGTGCACTTTTAACAGGCGCTACTAATTTGTGACTCTGACTTGACTTGTGAAATTGCTCGTAAAATTGATCAGGGTTCAAAGCAATTCAATAGCAATATTAGAAATAAGTATTGTAGGTATACCTACCCACCAACTATGAAATTAGGTATGGAATATTTTGACTGCGAGATGACTTAGCAATATGAATGCTAATTATGATAATGATGAATGAATATGGTATATTCGTATGTACAATTGGACAACACCGATTCTGATTTATATTTAAATAGATACAAGGATTACAAATCAGCAATACAGGACAGGTTGCCCTGTTGTTTCCCGCTATGAACTACTTTTACTTACGTGTTTTACCTAGATTAAATGTGAAATTGTGTAAATAAGATTATGTGAAACACTTATTAGATATTTTTTTTTGTTTAAGATATGAATATAAGGCAATAGAATGTAAATACTTGTAATATAGGACGTAAGGCAATGTAATGCAAATAATATTTTTAAGAGTATATTCTAACACTTTCCTTTTATTTATTTTTTTTACGCTTATTTTTGGTAAGGATCGAAGTAATATCGAAATACACAATGACGTTAGGTACTTACCGTTTTAAGTTTCTTAGGCAATTCGTTTGTATTTGATATTTTAGTATCACTTAGGTACCTAATTCCCGAAAGCAATAAGAATTGGAAGGCCTCACAGTTATGCTATCCTGGTTAGGTATGTATCCAGTTAGTTGCGGGATCCTGTTCCTGTTGCACTTCAGCGATTTAGGTGTAGGTATGGCTGTTTATGACCGCCGTCGATAAGGTCGGTTTGCCGTTGCTGGACAATAGGGATGTTGAAGTCCACAATGATGATGTCCTTGCATAAGCGGCTAACTCGAAGGTAATGAAGATAGGCGGATGAGGATTACGAGCTCCCGTTGGACTGCGCTCTTCCTGACCGTTGAACTTCAGCTTCTCGTCACGGTGATGATGATGACGAACTGCACAACGATCCAAAATGTTCGGCCGGCTTCTAAATAAGTCTTCGTAACTGGAGAAATTCGGTCGCTTTCTTCCTTTGGCGAGATAAGGACCATATGTTGCGTCTAGCGCCTCGTTCGGTAGGTATCTGGAGGAGTTCTAGACTGCTGAATAAAACTGTAGCGGACTGTAAACACTATTTTTATTTCTCGACAATTACAAGATAGAAAATTGGTCGCGGCGCGATATGTGCAGGGTGCAGCACGAGCGTTCGTAGATCTCTGGTCGGCCCCCGCCACCCGACCCCGTTGACAACTCGCCGGCTGACCGGTCCGGCTAACGGTATAATCGTCACCGCTGTTGCCGGGGAGTTAATTTGAAGCGGAAGGGGTTTTGTCACCACCAGTCACTTTATGCATATAATTTCTCATTAGCTATTATATTAGCAGCGTTACATAAGATCCAAAATACTCCACTGATCAAATTGCTCGCCTGTTTCGCACCGCGTTCGCTCGGCCTTGGGACACCTCTCTTCATTTTACTCAATAAAATGCTATATTTGATGAATATTCATGATGTGAAAATATCATATTATTTCATTCTCATTAATCAAGTGCAAAATACTGTGAAATAATAACTATTTTCATAACCCGGTATCTCAAGAGCATTTTATTAAAACTTCTCTGACTATTCTAACGGCGCACCAATTTTACAGACTTTACAAAAATGACACTTCTCGCCACGAGATGGCGTTACTGGTCCTTACGATGTTATGAAGTGTTGGTAAATCATATTTTCGAATTGACAACTAAGATTATGGAATGTACTGATGTATTAACAATCTTTTCCTTTCGTATTTCCACGGAAACGTCCTGTCTAATTCCTTACCTCCAGTGCAATGGATATTGAAGTTCATTGTAGCACCAAAATACCGGACGGTAAGGATTATGCACTATATCTATATAAACATATGTCTATGCTGTGTGAAAATACTACAAATGACATACAGATGTAAAATTAGTAGATAATTAAATTTGTTCTTTTTCATCTTACGACTGCCGTGAAATTTTATATTTTACATTATAATTTTTTTACATTATAAATGTGTCCAATAAGTCGTTTTTTTTTATTTGTTCAATATTTATACACTGACTGACGTAGAACTAAGTATTTTTTACGTAGACATGTATTAATAAATAAATATGCAATACGTATTATCAACAGTTATCATAAGATCGTAGTACATCCAGTGGATCACAGATGGCACTAGTAGTACTAATTTTCTTGGCAGGGTCTTCGCTGGCATGCTTCGTTAACAATGAGCCTACTTTGTGTAGAAAGTGTAATCAGTAAATTATTATTTCGATTTTTATGAAGTTTATTTGTTTCCATAATGGCTAAAATTAGCAAATATTTATGACTAAAAAAGGTCGCTTCAGCTAAAAAATACATCAGCTGATTTCAAGAAAAATATTTCGTTTTCAGGATTCTAAAAAAATAGGATGTCTCATGCTTTAAACCTTCATTGACTACGTCTAACTATATTAAAATTATGAATCTGTAATCCATTTCAACAAATAACACTTACAAGGCGTAAGATACTCCTTTTAATTTAAATATTAAATACAGCCAAGGGTATAAATGTTTATACAATTTTAGACCGTATGCTCCAGACATAAGTAAAAACTTGTATACATATTTTTGCCCTTGTTATTTTTTCCTATCTACACAAAGTATACTTGGCGTCACACATGCTAGTAAGATTCACTGCTAACACTTCGCCTGCCGTCTGTGTATGGGAACGTGACAAATGCATTTGAAAAACTTTAGCAAATTGCACAAAAATAGTCGGAACTCCTTTGCTGAACATTCATTTTAATGAAATTATTCGCCACCAGATGGCGCTGTTTCCAAACTCTAAAGCAACCGGGAGCTTTGGAGGAATTAAATTGTGTACTGGGAAATGCTCTTAACACTGCAAGCCTGTAATCATGGTGAAAAATAAACACCGCAGCAAAGTGAAGGTCAAAAATATAGATGCGTACTAAGTGCCAAATATATGTATGTATACACAATCCTATCACTATAAGGTCGTGTGCGCGTATTTTTTGCACTATACGCGCAATCAAATTTTTGACCTTGATTTCTAGAAATAAAAGATTGAACGGCTAGCAAAGTCCGACTATTTGTGTTATACCGCACCATGTGAATATTACAAAAGAATATTATCTCATTGCAGGTGCTAGAAGACTACGCTTCCATGAATCTCTTCCCGAAGGAGCTGCTCCTATGACCGGACAATTAAACACAAAAACGAACACGAAATCATAAACTGAACCGACGAACAAACAATAATCAACAAAACCGTCTGCCGAATATATATCTACTTGTACACTTACCCCCTAATTCGTGTAGGTCTCGTTTTTCTCTTTCGGTCTGTTCAATAGATCTATAAGGCTGAAAGGGACAAACAAAACTTATCGACTTGCTAAGTCGAGAGACGTTCATGAATAAGGGGGGGTTAATCAATTGGAACTTTAGGACCATGTCAAAATGAAAAATCGTAAGAGATTTCTTACAATCTAATTTGTAACGTCACTATGATATAGTTCCTGAGTGATCTAAGATTTCAATTGGTTGACTGTTACATGTTGGATCACAGTCATAGTTGACTTACATCATAATAGCAAACACGATGGTGCATATGGTTCACTAGTGCCACCTAGTGGTGAGTAGAATGGACTAACTGTAAGATACGTATTTTGTGAGTGAGAATAATACGAGTAATTATAAGGCATTCCATTCAATCTGACTCCTATTTAAAAGTACAGCCAAATGTTTTTTCAGGTTTACGCCTCGCTGATTTTAGGGTCTATAAACATAGTAAACTAGCGCCATCTAGTGACGAATAGAAGTAAACTATTAGTGATGTTCCACTGCACCGTAATATGCATACACTTCTACAAAATTTTAAACTTTTCCATAGAAAAAGGAGATAATTTTGTAGAATTGTTCACGGGATGAAGGCATGTGCCTTTCTGACAGATACCGTCACTGAATCCACGGAATGACTATGTCATGTATTATGATATCACGTTATATTAAACTTCCATTAAATTAATATCGAACGTTAGTAGCTGACAGATGAGTCGGTGCAAGCCATTCTTGTCTTCCGATTTTTTCATTTTAATATAAATCTTGACATTCTTACAATCAAATATTTTACATTGATATAATTTACAAGCATCTATTGGAGCAAGGAAAAGTATTCCATTTTAGCTTATTATTAATTTACGTTCATCACATTAAAAGCCGTTAATGGTTCTACTTTTAGAGTTGTGGTGAAAATTTAATCGTGCCTTGATTCCTAGAAACGTGTTGTGCCACTACGTAATACGCTCACAATAATAATTATTTACTGTAACATATCGTTGACAATCAAAACTCACAGAAACAAATACCTACTTGAGATAAAGCTCGTGTCTCAGTTCTGATTCAATACAGATTACAGACATACGAGGTTGCTGAGAGTAGTGACAGTTTTCAGAGTGAGTTTTGCTTTTCAGCCGACGATATAAACAGTTTTTCGAACGCTATACGACATTTTGTCTAGAGTCATGTTGGAATAAATGTCGACAAAGCGATCCCCTAGTATTAAGCCGGGATTCACTTAGTGTTCGGAGCGAGCATTCACTTATTTGTGGGCTGATGAACGAACATTTTGAAATCCTGTTTTCATCTGCCCAAGAACCAACGAATGCTCGCTTAGAACACTAAGTGAAAACGCGGCTTTATAAAGCTCACTATATTGTAAGAACATTGTAATCATTGTATTGATATAATTCATAGTTTAGGTGCTGTGATAGTCAAAGTGAGATTGAACTTTTCAAGGTATGTACTTGCTTCTTAATTTGCACTTAGGGATAAAAGTTTTATCATAAAACTGTTGGGTCATTGTCAGATTTAGATTATCGTTTTTCGTTTGGGTTCGTGTACTAATTTTGCAATTAAACATTTACTGGTACAACTAGGTTACCCGTCCTACAACCCTATGTAATAAAATCGTAGCATAGATTTATAAAAGCTGACAACTTTTGTTTTTCCGACTGACAATGACCCTGTTGAGAAAAATGTGTAAATTGAGACTTGACGTCTGACCTATATCTTGCGGAGTTATTTTGTAAATGTTTGTTTCTAGGGTTCTGTAATCGAATGAATTGAATGTACCCGCAACCTTAGTATTACGGCACCCTATGACTGTCATCGGCTATAACTTAAGAACTGTCTTAGGCGGAGTTGAAATTTACATAGAAGCGAATTGATGCCGCTGTAAGAACAAATAAAAGTGAACAAATATATCGATTATATTCCTTTGTTAATGGGTCAATCACTTTTTTTTTGTTATTCTGTCACGACACCCAGGGGCAGGGACAGTTGCACTATGCAACTGCTTGTTTTGCTGGTGGTAGGGACCTCGTGCAGGGTCCGCCCGCATAGCTACCACCGTCTTACCCATTAATCTGCCGCTAAATAGCCTGTGTTCCGGTGTGGGGGTAAGATAGCCGGTGTAATTACTGGCATAGATAGAGGCAATCCATCTAAGTCCTCAGGGTAGGCAGCGCATAGGCGATTTTTTGGCCACTATGTCCATCGGCCTCAGTTCCCGCTTTCCATCAGGTGGGCTGAGAGCTCAGTTGTCTACCTTCGTAACATAAAAAAAATCTTGCACGCTTTACTATTATGAATATTATGATAGATGCCTCCTTTAGAAAGACCACGTAGTTGTCAAAAAATATGAAGTTTTGTAAATATTAGCATTAAAATTTACAAAACTTAAACTGTGATTGTAAAGGTGACCCAGAGGACCGTAACCATAGCCACGAGTGCCGTAAAAAAGTGATTGACCCTAATAGTTATCATCACAAAAGTTTTTATGTTTGTTTACTAGAATTATTAACAATTATTTTTTGTAATGCAATAAAAAATTGATTTCATTTTAATATCAATGACCAAAATGATTAAATGTTTCAGAACTCATTTTACTATGTCTAATAAGGCATAGAAGTATAACACTTGGAATTTCTAAGACAATAAATTACTAACATATAAGAAAGACTGCGGTGACCAAAAAGCGATGTAAAATGCTTTTTACTAAATCTAAGATAACGAAATTACGTCATCAGTCCATCCATGTGTGTGGAATGTAAGAGATTTGAAATTGTATGAGATTAAAGAAGAATGTAGAATGCTTTTAAGCGAAATTATAAAATTAATTATATTTAGTATGCATAAGTTGTAACGGATCTTATTACGTTATTTTTAGTGTCGAGAATAGTACTTAAAGCTACTAAACGTAGAATTGCAGTCCTTTTTAGTTCCCAACTATCTACCACAGATAAGGAACCTGAAAACATTATTTTGGGTAATTATTTTGCGAGTCCTAAGCTGTTTTAGAATTATAACTAACGTGAGACTCGAGCATATTTAACCCTTAATCGGATAATGGGAATATGTTTCCCACCATCCCACCTGTTTTGAATCTTGTGTCTCACTGATAAGGGCAAAAACCAATGAAATTTTGGTGTGACTCGTGTTTGATTAAGGGTTTAAATATTGATCTAACTGGTTACTCAAGTAATTTTAGTAGATAATTGCTCGACATGTTTCGATCCATCGTCATGGAGCATGTTTGGTCGCGGGTACTCCATGAGGACTCAAATTACGTGAGTAACCCGTTTGATCAATATTTAAATCCTAAGCTGCTAAGCGTATTCTAATTGGTAGATTCAATGACATTAATTTCCTATAATGTATTTACGAATATGGAATGTGTATAATTTGCTTGAAATTTACGTGAATTATCTGTCTAAGCTCTAAGCGTCCTCATAGAACTTTGAATTTTGAATTGCATTGCAGGAAGTCTAACACCATTGGTTGTTATAGAAGACTTCTAATAAAATCAAGCTTCTAATAGCACATGTATATTTTTTCATGTCTCTTAAAATGTTTTAACTGGTTCTTATGAATAGTGTACATTTAGTATACATCACGTACGCATGTTACCTAGATTAGATATAATCATGTGCTATACTGCTGTGACAAGTATTGAGAATACTCTAGTTATTATATAGATGTCCAAGCGTAAAAGGCGCTTATAATTATACTCCTGTAGAGGTTTCCATTAATAGGTTATTTTTCATGGCGCACGTTTCTCCTACGCCCATTCATTGCCGACGCCTCATATTTTTAATCATCACACAGTGCCGACGCCTTCTACGTGACGACTCGAATTCGCGTCCACGGCATCACGTTAACATTTCAACGGACTCGAATTCGTGTCCGCGGCTTCAGTTTATATATCACACTTGAAGGACGCGAATTCGCGCCTGCGGCATTAGGTTATTTCACACTTGAAAGACGCTAACTCGCGTCCTCGGCATCACGTTTACGCATACACCGGACGTGAATTCGCGTCTTCGGCATCCGAGATAGAATTATGAAAATTACTAATGCACTGAATCCGGAAACCAGCGACGGTATAATATTATCCTTCAGAAATAAAATAACATTTCGGTATCAGCTTTTAAGTACAGTTGACTTCTAGCAAAAAAAAAAACAAATAACTCGAGGACGCGAATTTGCGTCCTCGGCATCACGTTTACGCATACACAGGACGCGAATTCGCGTCTTCGGCATTGAATGGGTTAACGATTCATTTTGAAGTACATTGTTTCACACTCTTCTCAGTCAACTTTTCTTATAAAGTTAAATAATTGTAAATATTGAATTCTTACTTAACCGTTTCAGTGTGGATGACACGCCAGGCGTATCATGAATGTTTTTGATGAATGGCGTATGACACGATAGGCGTGTCATCATATTCTATGGCGTAAGGCACGCTTGGCGTATCGTGAAAAAATTGTTCGCCGCCATAGATAAAAGTTTTTGAAAATGGAACACGCAACGAATCGGTTAAAATATACTCAGGATTTGATTAAGAATCTGCATCCCATTCCTCGGTTTCAAAAGAAGCCTGGATGTTGGTAACACACTGTATATATTTTGTAATATTTCTAATATAATTGCTAGCAATCCGTCAGCCGAGTGTGGATGGTAGAAATCACTGCCACCCCCCTTTCGTGGACATTCGTCAGGTGCCGCTCTTTGATGTGTGCCTCAAACGCACATATGAGGCAACCAACTATTACCCAGTGCCGCCGACGCACATGTGAGTCCATACTTTGATATTTACATACAAATTCAGAACTCACATGTGCGTCGAAGGGCGAACGTCACTCTTTACTATGGACGCGTCTGTGCGTCGGGGGCACTGAGTGAAAGTAACGCTAATGCTTATATTAGGATAAAATTTCTAGTAACTGTTCACTCCAGTAACTGGACACCTTACATAAAAATGAATTCTGTGCTTATAGTTAAAATTCTTTTTAAAATGATGTGTCATGTCAATCACTCCCTCGTCCAAAATGAATTCTAATTATAAGTAAATACAGTTTATTTTAATATACGGTGGCCAGTTACTAGCAACCCTATTAGCACGTATCCGATTTTGTAGTATGAGTGATGTTTCTTATTTCTCCACTAGATGTCGCTGTGCCGGCGCCATAGTACCGCTGCCTCGCGGTGTTAAAATTGTCCTCGATCTAATCGGGTTCCACGATTTGCTCGGAAATGTTATCGCTTCTCGGCCTTTTGGCTAAGATCAAAGTGTAGTATCTGTTCTTTTCAGCTTAATATCTGAAAGTTCCCTCACTGAGGGACCAGTATATTAAACTGATTTTTGTAAACCGACGGGATGTTCGGGGCTCGCTCCACTCCCGTCACGGGTCAGCCCGGCATTGCAGTGCCGCCGGGATTGGCCCACATGAATACATGAAAAGAATTGTCATTATTATAAGGAGAGAAAACTAAAATTCTTAAATTTTCAGATTTATAACAATTATTCTTAATTAAGGCAAAAATCTCAGGCATGTCGAGATTGTTGAGTGAAAAAGAATAGTACATTGTGCATCAAGGGAGGTAAGTACGGAATTACTAACGAGAGTATTAGAAGCCCGACGCCGTCAGGCGGAGGGCTTTTATGACTCGAGTTAGTATTCCGCTTACCGACCGTGATGCATACAATGTTTTTCATCACACTTGCTGACAAAAAATAAGTTTTAAGACATAAATATTTATTAAATGACGTACTGACATTTCTATTACTCCCTAGGGAATTCCACTTTTCTATTACTCCCGCTACGCACGCAAGCAATGGCGCGCTTAGACAGCAAGTGTGATGAAAACGTGTTTATTGTACGCAATTTGACTATAATTGAAACCTCTCCTAGCCTGCTACCGTGAAAATCGAAATTCGTAAATTTCGAGGATATTTCTCTGTCAATCCAACGAAGGCGTCAATAGAGTGAGCGAGACAGATCCTCGGAATTTGCGGATTTGGAAGTTCCCGGTAGGGCCGCTGATAATGAAATAGTATTTACCAAATCGCGATTAGAATGGGTTCGAAAGTAGTGTTGACACAACAGTGTATAAGTCAATGTATGATATATTCAAAGTTATATTCATGTATTCATAGTTTACGTGCAGACTTACAGACATTAGATTAATTAATCACTCACTACATCTATAAACAACTCTTTTCTTGGTAAATGTTGTGTCAACAGTACTTTTTAATCCCCTTCTGATTCTGGTTTGATAATAATCTAGAATCCATCCTGTCAACTCACAAAAAGGACTTAACAGGTTTGTATCGATTTAGAAAAAAAAAAACATTTTAGCAACTAAAATATTTATTCAGCAATATAAACGCTCACATGTTCCGCTAGCGACTATTAATAATTCTTAAAACTACGTAATTTCGTAATACGATTTTTAATCATATAAAGTTGTCTCATACAAAAGGATATATAAGTGGGCCTTGTAACACGAGCAGAAATGTAAGAATACTGTAAATCACATGGCAAAATTTCACCGTTAGAATAACATTGGCACCACGAAAATAAAATGTTTGCTATACAAGCTCTAGTCGATATAATAAAAAATGGAAGCATTCTAAAACACTTATAACATGCAGCCTAGTGCGCCGAAAATATATCACTATAGTATAGAGACCAGTGTTATTATTCTCTATGCAATTCCATGCTTATCTTATAAATGTAACATTAGTTCCTTGTGACTATGTTCATTTTTAACCTTTTGTTACGTATGTAAATGACGCGCACACGCAATCGGTGTGACTCAGCCTTAACACATTCAATGCCAAGAGCGCCACTGGATTTGTCGGTAATTTTGTTCACATGCCGCCGACTCCGGGGGGGAGTTTATAACTATACTATTTGCAGTGCCAGGACAAAAACAAAGGCTATCCCTGCATGCCAGCCGGTGTTAACTTTATAGTGAATAACTCCCCTGGGGAGTCGTGTGGCATGCGAATAAAGTTGTTGAGGACTCCTTAGTAGGTTTCTTGGAATTGAAGTAGCGTACATTAAGTTTTTGATCTGGCAGTCACAATGTTTAGCATTTGAAACTGGCAGATAGCAGTCACTCGTAGTGTTTAACACCTAAGCAATACACGTTACATTGATCGTTTGAAGGAAATTAAAGTAATTGTACAGTTAATTTCAATATTTGGCAACTGTTAATACTTGAAAACCATTGCTAGTATTTCCTTAAAAGCCAGGGTTAGGCACTGGTCTCACTGCGAGCTGCTATGAGCTATGAACGCCGTGTCTCTTTTATTTAAACGGAAGTGCGTATCGTTTGCTCGTGCTAAGGAATGTTATGAACAGCCTCTTACTCAATATGCTGCCTTGAAGGGTTACCATTTTAATTTTACGTCAATAATTATTAGGAAAGAAAAAACAAATAATATTTAAACACTTTATTAACGTAAATTCGATCCACGAAAATATACAATCAGCAATGTACAATGGTAGAGAACTTAACCTCATACAAGGGTCGCCGTCCATTGGCTACAGACAACTATAGAAAACTTCATTCACGAGACTTAACACGTTCGACGCCGGTGACAGGAATATGTGACCAAAAAAACTGTACTCCTATGCCAGTGACACACATACGTGACCAAAGTAATCTTATTCTTATGCCACTAGCATAAATGAAGTTCTCACTCCTATGCCAGTGGCATAGAAATACGAACGTTTTTGACACAGTGCTGTGTCACCGGTATAGGAGTACAATCTTTTCGGTCACACATGCGGGTCACTGGCATAGGATTTATATCAGATAATTTCGATCGGCATAGTATTAGCACTTAGTGAAACAGTACCGGAGGCGAACGTGGTAACCCCTTTGAAAACCAGTACCAAGTAAAGGTGTATTTTCTACTTAAGTGTTGGCAGGCGCGGATCCGTGCCCCCCCCCCAATAGGGGCACTTGCCCCCCCCCTGACAATGGACTTATTACGCAGTCCAACGATTCTCAACATTGTACTAAAGGTGTCAGGCACGGCAGAGGTTCCCAAACTCTGTAGGTTACGTAGCCAATGGACGCAGACAATACACTTATCAATACCAGCGAGTGGACAGCGCCCAGGAATGATCCGAACTACTAACACGACACATATTCTATTACAAAAATGCAACTTAAAACGTTTTGGTGCAGAGATCAAATATAACGCAGACTGAGAAATAACAGATATATTAACTGGAAAATGCAGACTTTAGGACAGCGAAATACTAATACTAATGTATACAATATTAGGAAATGGAACAAAGGAATGATCTACTGGCTTATTTGTATATTGTTTTGGCTTATAGGTAATTCCATGTAACAGTGTAAAGTGACTATTAAATCTCCTGTGTATTTATTAAAGGGGAATATTAAACTGTAGATATTATTAGATATTGAACATATCTAGATAAAATACAAAATGTAAACTTCAGTAATAAGTAAATAAAATCCCCGAGGGAGAATTGAGAAAAAGTCCACTGTTATCTTTTGTATTGGACTATGGTGCGAATACATTATTAGTATTTTACAACGAAAATTCTAAAGTATCTGTTATTTCTCCACCCTGCTGTGGCAAACTGTGATGGTTTACTTATAAGAACCTTACTTAAATACCCCCGTCATTCAAGTCTCCCCATTAATTATTTGGTGTGAGTCTTCTAACCGTTATAGTCATTTTTAAACTTATAAACCTCCACTTGCTCTAAAACTGCCATGTTTGGCTATATCAAGATACCGGAGTCCGTGTTTTATTCAAGTTATTATTTCCCATGGCATTACTTTATTGTTCATAAAGGAAATAGCTGTTTTACATCAGAAAACTGGCACTATTAGGTTAGAAGTCACTCAGAATTAAAGGGCCATACAGTTTTACCCCCATATTCATAAAATTCTCTTAACTTAGCAAGCCGAGAACCGTTTGTCCTTATAGACTTACCCCCTTATTCATAAACGTCTGTTAACTTAACAAGCCGCTAATAACTGTTTGTCCCTTTCGGTCTTAACAATGTGCCCATAAGAGCAAAAGGGACAAACAATTATTAGCGGCTTGTTAAGTTAGCAGACGTTAATGAATAAGGGGGTTATTGTTAAGACCAAAATGGACCCAATACTTTACGGTTTGCTGGTTATACCCTTATTCACTCGGGCCACAGGAATGGTTACTCTTCGGCAACAGTCCGTCTATCTCGACCTCTACATGTTCTGGAACTGGGTGGTTTCCGGCCCATCATTTGGGCACCCAAAGATGAGCCGAAAGCCAGCATGCATTCTCATGCTGTATAAGGACGGGACTCATGTTGGGGTTCTCGCGCACGAAATCTTTAGGCTTTTTGGTCCTTCCGGCCTTATAGACATGTCAATACGACAGAAAGGGACCCAATAAAAGGCTTGCTAAATGAGACGTTTATGAATAATGGTTAATGACGGTTTTTGATACTTTTTCTGCCACTATGGGGCGGTGAGATGGCAGTTGTGGCGAAAGGTCCAACGAATTTATTTATTCTTAAAACCATATTCCTAAAGTAATTTAGGAATATTTTTATCTAAAATGAATAAAAAAACTGTTCCAAGTAAATTCCCAATACAAAGAATTTCGATATTTTATGTTCATTATACCTATAATAGTATATATAATAGTATGAATTTGACAGCTGCTTGGACCTCATGCCTACGTAGCGTCGATTGGTGGCAGAAATACCCAGAGACCCAATACAAGGCTTCTTAAGTTAGGCACTGGTCTCACCGCGAGCTACTAAGCTATGAACTATGGGCTATAAACACGAAAAAGAAAAAACACAAGTAAAAGAGACCCGGCGACACTCACCCAGCTATCAGCTATCACCGCCGGGCGAGTATCGCCGTGTCTCTTTTATTTATAGGGGAGTGCGTATCAGACCAGTGCCTTAGGAGGTTAGACGTGAATGCATCTACATGTTCTGGAACTGTCCGTCCTTGTCCAGCATGAGTATTGGGGTTCTGTCGCTCGAAATGTATGGGGGGTTTTTGTCCCTTTCATCCTTATAGACATCTACATGTTCTGGAACTGTCCGTCCTTGTCCAGCATGAGTATGTTGGGGTTCTCGCGCTCGAAGTGCGTGGGCTTGCGCGTGCGCTGCTCGTCCGTCCACTCGCCCTCGCCGGCGCCCCACTCGCCCACCGTGGACCCGATCACGTCCACCTCCTCTTTAGCTCTTATCTTCTCCAGCTGGAGCAAACTTGAACAAAATGCGCACTCCCGTGTAAATAAAAGATATACGGCGATACTCGCCCAGCTATCACGTCCGGGCAAGTATAGCCGTGTCTCTTTTATTTACACGGGAGTGCGTAACTTTTGTTCGTGTTTATAGCCGATAGTTCATAGCATAGTAGCTCGCGGTGAGACCAGCCTTAGGAGGTTAGACGTGAATGAATCTACATGTTCTGGAACTGTCCGTCCTTGTCCAGCATGAGTATTGGGGTTCTGTCGCTCGAAATGTGTGGAGGTTTTTGTCCCTATCCTCCTTATAGACATATGAATAAGACCGGAAGGGACCCAACACAAGTTGTTAGAAAAGACCTTAGAGATAGAAAACTAACACTAGAGACGACCCAGAACCGAGCGGCCTGGCGACGCATGATTAGAAGGGCCGACCCCAAGTAAATAGGAAAGTGCCAGGCAGGAGAGAGAGGACCCAACACAAGGCTTCTTAAGTTAGACGTGAATGAATCTACATGTTCTGAAACTGTCCGTCCTTGTCCAGCATGAGTATTAGGGTTCTGTCGCTCGAAATGTATGGGGGTTTTTGTCCCTTTCATCCTTATAGACATCTACATGTTCTGAAACTGTCCGTCCTTGTCCAGCATGAGTATTGGGGTTCTATCGCTCGAAATGTATGGGGGTTTTGTCCCTTTCATCCTTATAGACATCTACATGTTCTGAAACTGTCCGTCCTTGTCCAGCATGAGTATGTTGGGGTTCTTATCTCGCGCTAGAAATGTATGGGGGTTTTTGTCCCTTTCCTCCTTATAGACATATGAATAAGACCGGAAGGGACCCAACACAAGTTGTTAGAAAAGACCTTAGAGATAGAAAACTAACACTAGAGACGACCCAGAACCGAGCGGCCTGGCGACGCATGATTAGAAGGGCCGACCCCCAGTAAATGGGAAAGTGCCAGGCAGGAGAGAGAGGACCCAACACAAGGCTTCTTAAGTTAGACATTAATGCATCTACATGTTCTGGAACTGTCCGTCCTTGTCCAGCATGAGTATGTTGGGGTTCTATCGCTCGAAATGTATGGGGGTTTTTGTCCCTTTCATCCTTATAGACATCTACATGTTCTGAAACTGTCCGTCCTTGTCCAGCATGAGTATGTTGGGGTTCTCGCGCTCGAAGTGCGTGGGCTTGCGCGTGCGCTGCTCGTCCGTCCACTCGCCCTCGCCGGCGCCCCACTCGCCCACCGTGGACCCGATCACGTCCACCTCCTCTTTAGCTCTTATCTTCTCCAGCTGGAACAAACTTTACGTTAGGCGACGAGTGACACGTTTACTTTGTTTTAATAAATAAATAAAAGAGTACATTACTGCAGACGCCGGGAAAGATGGGCTTACCGGCTT
Organism: Thaumatotibia leucotreta; assembly: GCA_025490895.1. Classification (NCBI taxonomy): domain Eukaryota; kingdom Metazoa; phylum Arthropoda; class Insecta; order Lepidoptera; family Tortricidae; genus Thaumatotibia; species Thaumatotibia leucotreta. The sequence goes on from JALPQI010001524.1 coordinate 89,184, forward strand.
CGTATCACTGTCCGGCCTCACATTTCACGGCTAGGCATGTATAGTGCTTTTCTCAAACATATGCAATGAAATAAAAAATACGACAATAAAAAAACTGAATTTAGCTGTTTAGCCTGTTCATGAAAATCGACGCCATGTTTTATTACATACCGGCCTAGGCCATTAAATTCGTATGAAAATCCTTTACTATTATGTCGAGGTCATCCGCCTGAAACGTCATACTTTAAAGCCTATTATTCACATTATGACAACATTTCATTGCATGTTTGAGAAAAATAATAAATAAATATCTTTGTTCCCACAGTAAACTCAATTAAGGCTTGTAATGTGAGTGCCAGGCGACGATATAATGGTGTTTTCAAATTAGTCACGGATACCTTAGGGTATGCATGTGTTCATGATAAGGAATCATTTTACTTATGGGACCCATATCGAAAAATCGAAAAAATAAAATTATCCGATGAAACCACTTTGTATGAAAAAGACGTTTTTTTTTTTCAAGATTTGGATATGAGTCTCATAAGGAAATGATACTTAAATACATAGACAGCCACGACCAAGGAACAAACATTTGTGATAAATAAATAAACAAAGAATGCCCTCGCCAGGATTCGAACCCGAAACCACCAGCTTCGTAGGCAGGGTCACTACCAACTAGGCTACAGAGGCTGACAAAGAAAAAAAACCGTTTTTTTTTAATTTAAAATGTGCTTACTCTTGCCCGGATGTACGTTTAAAAGTTCGATGGTTGAAGTTGGATAATCAAGTATAGCAACGCCATTTATAACTTTTATAAGACAGATTTTAACCTGGCATTTATAAGGCAGATTTACGGTTTGTTTCATAATCTCACATTATAACATTATCTCTATGCTTTTCCCCAAGCATATAAAAGAAAAGGACAGCTAACATTTGAGAGATATATTTTATACGGAGATGGTAAAACATCTATCAGGCCGTTGAAAAAATATAGTTATAACAACAAAATAATAATGTAAGTCTACCAAATCATTACGACAGCAAAAATACTGCAAACGCTATTTAAAAAAAATATCACGAAGCAAGCGAACCATTGTTATTTTAATTTTATCTAATAGTTACAAAAAAACATGCAGTATTAAACAGAAATAAATCCTAAAAACCAGTCAAAATAAATAAAATTGGATAGAATTTCAGTGTGGCAAAGAAAAAAAAAACAAAAAAGATTCGTGACCCCGACGTGATTTGAACACGCAACCTTCTGATCTGGAGTCAGACGCGCTACCGTTGCGCCACGGAGTCGATGCGAGCTCCGACGAAATTATTTACCAAATTCTATTACACCAGGGTCGCGTTTTATAAAGTTACAATTTACAATTTCGCTGTTTGCCTCTCTACCGCACGCACATATTGGCTAGAAAGAGAGGCAAACAGCGAAATTGTAAATTGTAACTTTATAAAACGCGACCCAGACGTACTGGTATCATAATAATATCGAAGTAGCCAGGATTCCCACAAATATCTGAGCAGGATGCTTAGCCAAGTTGCCAATCGCTAACGCTTAGTAGCGTATCGTAGTTTTCCCTCTCTGTCACTTTTCAGATTAGAACGACAAAGACAGTTAGCTGCCTTTCGTTTACGATTGACGATGAAGCGTTAGCGATTGGCAACTTGGCTAAGCACCCAGGTCTCTATTGTCACCGTAGCAGCTTCAATATATCTAAACCACTAATTGGAGTTCGAGGCCAAAGAATCTACGAAAATATTGCCACAACAATGAAATGTTCTTACAATAGTAAATCCTTATTTTCTAAAAACAGACGTGGAGATATCTTATTTATTGGTAATTATAATTATTTTATTTATAGAAACAGTATTATTTACTTATTTTAACGTAAATATAAGATATTTTAATAAAACCTTAATTATCCGCAATTATTAGTAACAAAGTTGGTATTGCGCTGGTATCGCCTCAGGTGTTAATAACATTTGGTACAGCAATTTAACTACACATATAAATTAAAACCCTATTTCTGCATACGTTTAGAAAATTGCAGAATAATACATTGTAACGTGCTTTATGTTCACATTTCGTATTCGTAAAATTCCTTTGACTTTCCTTTAGCTTCACTTTACACCCCATCATCAAAAAATTAAATTCCAAATGAAATATACTGGGTGAAATTTTATAAAACACAATGATACAAAAACATATTTTCAGGATCTACTCATGATTACAGCCAAGTTTTAGTATAGTACCAGCTTTGAAAAAGTTACCACAAAATCTACATCTCCATTTATTGTGAAACCAGGGTCGCGTTTTATAAAGTTACAATTTACAATTTCGCTGTTTGCCTCTCTTTCTAGCCAATAAGTGCGTGCGTTAGAGAGGCAAACAGCGAAATTGTAAATTGTAGCTTTATAAAACGCGACCCAGCTGTCGCTAGTTACAATCGAGTTGTCATTAATATGTATGTACAAAAATAATAAACATTGATGGTTGGAATTGCAACGCTTTTGAATGTGTATAGGTAGACAAAAAGGCATACAATACAAACATTATAGAGGTATATAATGTTTTTATGAGGAATTATTTTAAATAAATAAATGAAATAACAAAAAGGTTGTGGAAACCTGAAAACTTTATTTGACAATGACATAAGAGACTGATAGATTTGACAATAACGCATCTGTCGTAGTTTCGTTGGCCTCGAACTCCAATTAGTGGTATAATTGCGAATATACAGATAACTATGGAAAATTCTATTTTTTTTTTATAATGATACCATGATCCGAGTCCACAAGTTTTTTTTTACTTTTTTTAGAACTTACTTTATCTAACTAGGGCGTTCAAACCGGTTTTTATTTGTACAATCAACAACACACCTGTGAACAGAGGCAAAATGCCAAAAATATGTAAACAGAACTTTATTGCCTGGACATAAAGGTGTGTATACATATTTCTGGTACTTTGTCTGTAACCACCGCTGTGTTGTCGATTGTATGAGATTACGATGAATAACTGGTTATTATCCGGTTTATGCATACTTTCCAAAACCGGTTTGCATCCCCTAAATCTAAGTAACCTAACCTATATCTGAGATTGGCCCTTGTGGTTATACCGAGGAATGAGGATGTTGGCGATATTTCCTCGCTACATCGCAAGATTGATACGCAGTACAAGATTGATTTAACACATTTTATTTTGTTGACAAGATAATAAAAGTATCATGTCCTCATGTCCATGCTTAGTGCTTTTGTTTTGAGCAGGTGCAGGGTTACTTATAAAACGTGGAATACTAGAATAGTGGTTTATATAACTGGTACATAACGAGAGGCCTTGAAACACTAATAATGAGTAACACAAGTGTTTTAAGACCTAATTATATGTTACGTCACTTTTTCTACACACATTAATTATAATTCACTAAGTAACAGAATGATTCATATACAACATTGCGTTCGCTAGACCCACACTTTTATTTTATTAAATTAATACTTTGACTAAAAAATATATAATTCTTAAAGCGACAAATGGAGACACGAAATCTACAGAGAAGTTACGAATTTTATGATATGTATGTAGATGAAGTCTCGCCTCAAAGCGACAAATGGAGACGCGAAATCTACAGAGAAGTTACGAATTTTATGATAATATATCGTCGGCTGACAACCAAAACTCACTATGAAAACTGTCACCACTCTTCGCGACCTCTTATATCAGTATTGAATCAGAACTGAGATACGATCTCTATTTCAAGTAGGTATTTGTTACTTAGTGAGTTTTGGTTGTCAACCGACGATATGTGTGTAGATAAAGTCTCGCTTCAAAGCGACAAATGGAGACGCGAAATCTACAGAGAAGTTACGAATTTTATGATATGTATGTAGATGAAGTCTCGCCTCAAAGCGACAAATGGAGACGCGAAATCTACAGAGAATTTTTTTTTTTATTTGCGTTGCCGGCCTTTAAGGTGGGAGTACGCTCTTTTCTTGAAGGTTTGAAGGTCGTATAGGTCCGGAAACACCGCTTGTGACAGTTCGTTCCAAAGTTTTTAAGAAAAGTTACGAATTTTATGATATGTGTGTAGATAAAGTCTCGCCTCAAAGCGACAAATGGAGACGCGAAATGTACAGAGAAGCAAAGCCAGTGCGGACCTGTTACCTCCGTGTCGTGCTTGGCGAACTTGTCGAACATGTTGGCGTACAGGCGCTTCTCCTTCTGTTTCTGTTTCTGTATCGTCTGCCGGCACACCACTACTTGGTTCGCTGCTGCCTGGAAACAAACAAGTTTCTAAAAATATTGGATATACAGGGTGGGAACGAGTATACCGACAGACTGTATCAATGCATTTTTGATGACAAAAGAAGTAAAAAAATATGTGACTTATGTCAAAGTAGAACAAAAAAAATTTTTTTTTTATTCCTTTTTTTGATATTTTGTTTTTTTTTTGTACATGACCAGTAATAAATTGTAGGGAAAAAATTTTTTTTAAAGGGTTTTTGAAAAAAAATTTTTTGTTGAACATTTTTCTGAAACTTTTTCCTCATTTTCTCTAACTTTAATCAGTGTGTATGTCGAGATGAAAACTACTAGTGTATGAATTTTAATCGTGCAAGCATTATTCAGTGACTTGTGATGAAAATAGTTTTTTGAAAAACATGTCATTATCTCTTGAACTAAGCCGAATCCAGAAAAGTTCATATCACATTATAGCCTCAAAATGTGTTCAGAATACACCTTTCAAGTTTGTCGGTACACTTACCAGCCACCCTGTATGTATTCTGACGATAATTAGACCAAGATCACCAACGTCCAACCTCGGACGTTGGTGATCTTCAGACTTAGATTTGGATGGAAGAAACAAGGTCATTCATTTGTATGGCGGCCGAGCGTGTCAGATTTTGTACTGAAGTTGTTACTTGCCTATGATTTTAAATATGTCTCAGGCCCTTGAGTTTCATATTTTTTTGTGTTGTTGCAATTAATATTACTTAAGGAGGCATTATTAATGTTTTTGTTCACTTCAACTTACAAAATTTGACGCTCGAAAGCTGCAAGCTGCGATTAAAGACGGACAACTCAGTAGATTTTACTGAGTTCATTTGACACGCTAAGTAAATACGTTTGCTTGATTTATGGTATATATGACATCTGTGGTGATCTTGGTCTAATTTTCTTTGGTATATGACATCCTTAGATAAATAGTGCCATCTTCTCTGTATATCTCGGGCCTCACTGAAAATCAGCGTTGCGTAGTGTGCCCTGCGGTGCACTACGTCACAACAAGCTGAGTGAGGACCCTTTGGCACAACTTCGATATCTTTGTTTTTGATGTAATATAATTTTAAGTTATGTTTTGTGCTAATAAATTCATTTCATTTCATTTCATCCAATATTTATAATTTATATAGTATTAAGTAGTGTGACTACTTGGGAAAATATAAAAACACAAATCAAAATATTATGTAAAAATAAATAGTTTGATTTGTGTTTCACATAAACTGCTATAGATGGCAGCACCAGTTCTCTCGCCAAATCAGAAAACCGAAAGGTATTCTGATAGGTGCATGCATGTATTGTTTACCCTAAGAGTATGTTCAAAGGCGCCTAACCTTGTAAGAGATTGCATATACCTGAGAAATTTGACCGGAGTTGCTAAGACCGCCTGTCCAAGTAGTACAGGCATGCAAATATTCAGTTACCTTATTCTGAGGCTCAGCTTCCACAACCTTCTGGAAGTCCACCAAGGCTTGATCTGCCTCCCCGAGGCCCAACAAGGCCTGTCCTCTCCGGAACAGTCCCTTGACATTGTTTGCGTCGAACCCGAGGGCCTTTGTAGCGTGGTCGCGGCTCTCGAAGTGGTGGGGCGGAGACACCTTCAGGTAGACCAGGGCCAGGTTCAGGTGGGAGGAGAGAAGGAGCTCTTTAGCTTGTGTTTTGGCTTCTTCTTCTACGCTGTTGTCTTCGGGGACATCTGGAATGAAATAAAAATGGGTGTTGAATTTTTATACACCAACTTTGTGTTTGGGGCCATTCCATATGAAATCATCAAATGAGGTGCGCTGCATGCTTTCCGATTTGTATGGAAAAAATCATGGATTATAATATAGGTATGCTTTACATAAAACCGTAGTTGTTTAATTTTTAAACAGCCTAACAGCCAGATAACATAGGTCTGAAGTTTAAAAATAAGCGATTTTTGAGGTCGATGAAAATTGCTTTAACTTTTTTTTAATGTGTGAAACTGAATTTTATTATATGTTAATTTACTATTTAATATGTGTACTTGTACATGTATGTATTGCAGTATGTATATTTTTATTACTTATTGTATGACAAACTTCTAAAGCGTCATGTTATTTTGCTTATGTTCAGTGATTTTCAGTAGCTTTTATTGGATTGCTCGCTTGGTCTAGACAGGTATTTTTTTTTTAATTAACAAGCTCAAATAGTCTTTAAATGAAAACTTTAACAATATTTTTGAATTTAGTTCTTCTAACTTAAAAAAACAGTAAATTATAAAACCATTTTTGTAGAATTTGCTTTTTATGACGTTAAAAAAAATCATGTTTGGCAAAGTTTAAAGATCTGAAAAGTACACAGAAGAGAAGAACTTACTTTGTTCTTTGTAAATCATCTTTATTTATATTGTGTTATTTATTTTTGAAAGAGGTATGATTTTTTGAAATCTACAAGTTAGCAAGAAGTTTCAAAGTAGTTGTTTAAGTTAATGTTTTTTTTTTATCACGGACAACATTTATAAACGTAATAAACAACAAAATGATGATTGTTGATTCCCTCGTTTACTATGTACAGTCAACCAAAAAAGTGGTACACCACTTTCTTGATGGTTAGCATGAAAATGCTAGTGGCACATCTTATAATACGTCTGAAATAGGGTACTTATAGGTTTTATTACATATGCCTACTGTCTTTAGATAAGAGTAATTATGTTGATTCAATAATGCGATAACAATAAAAAATACCAGGTCGTATCATAATTTTGTGCCAGTTTCAAACGGCACCTTACGAGCCGGAAGATATTCCTACTCCAAAAATGTTAATGTCGTAAAGGTAGTCAGGTAATAATACTTTACACACACACACGCACATATATACATTACATATTTGTGACAAGCTTTTTTGCTGAGTTTTGCATGATATGAACATGAATTCGTAAATCGTGCATTAACACAAGGGTCATACACACTGATATACTTAATTACGTACATCGCAGCTTAAATAAAGGTTCTTGTTGTTGTTAATGACTAATAAAATATAGTTATGAATAATTTAATGCGTTTTATTTAAAATAGTGAAGTCATAGAGCGCCGGAAAATAGTCTTAAAAAGTTCCGAATAATGGACATTAAAAAAAATCATAATTCTCACAGAAATCGAAAACACAAACTTAATGAAACGGATTAGAATAGAGAATAGAGTTGGTACTATCTTTTGTATAACTTTTTGGATTTTTTTATATTGCCAAACATGATGAAATTTGAAGTCAAAGTTGAGCAATTTCGTAAAATGGTCAATTTTACCATTGTTTTTTTCAGCTAAATGAAAAGTTTGTGATCAAACCCTCAGTTATTTTATGAGAGCAATACTTGTACTATACAGTAAAAAAAAATTAATTCCCTAAGCCCAGTAGACGTGCTGCAAAATCCAATAGAAAATGGGCGGAATTTGAAAATATTCACAAAACTTTCAACATTTATGATGGAATAAGTAAAATAGCTTGATACATATTGATAATAACATTTTAAAGTACGTTTACTAGAGAATCAGGAAAAATATATAAAACATTTATATTAGTTACCGAAACAAATTAACATCGCTTCTCGTGGAACCTCAAAAACAGGTAAATTGAAACTTAAAGCGGGCCCCATCTGGATGAGCAGCAAGTAAAAAAAAAAGTATTGACGGTTTACGTACAACTTACTTAAGACTATCATCCTTGATTTTTTTCAAACTGTTTAAAAATCAGTCAGCGCGGAATTAAATCAGAATCTGATGATTTCATATGGAATGGCCCTTTGTCAATAAATATCTTGGACATCTTACATAAATCGACCTAGTCCCATGGTAAGCTCGATTAAGGCTTGTGATGTGGGTACCAAGCGGCAATATATATAATAGATAATTAAACATAGACATCCATGACCAAGGACAAATATTTGTGATACATAAATAATGCCCTCGCCGGGATTTGAACCCGGAACCTTCAAACATCGTAGACAGGGTCACTACCGGGAGGTCAGTTTGTTTATTGTATACTAAAGACAAAATGGTAAGACAATAAGAAACATGGGTTGATTGGGTGGTATATTGTAGAGACGATAGCAAAGAGTGAAACAGATTTACACTATAATTTTTTTTATTAACCGATTCGTTGCGTGTTCCATTTTCAATTTTTTTTTATCTATGGCGGTGAACATTTTTAGGGTTCCGTAGCCAAAATGGCAAAACGGAACCCTTATAGATTCGTCATGTCCGTCTGTCCGTCTGTCCGTCTGTCCGTCTGTCACAGCCGATTTACTCGGAAACTATAAATGCTACAGTAACGAAAATTGGTGAGAATATGTGTTGTATGAACCGCTACAAGATTATGATACTAAATTTTAAAAAAACCATTGGGGTGGGGGCCCTCCATACATGTAACTGAGGGATAGAAATTTTTTTTAGTTATATATAAGTGTGTGGGGTATTAATAGAAAGGTCTTTGAAAATGATATGAAGGTTTATAAATCTTATTTTTATTTAAGCAAATCGTTTTCGAGATATCAGCTCTCAAAGTCTGAAAAATGTGTCCCCCCCCCCCTCTATTTTTTAAACTACGCAACAATGACATTTAAATAGGTAGACACCCTGTGCGGAACAAGAATATCAAAAAACATGGCACAATATGACATGAGCTGATTTTGTCCGGTTGATGATAATATCGCTTACTGCTTATTTACTTTAGGATACAAAATTCGTAGAAACTTGTGCTTAATGCCGTAAACATTAAGTGTCAAATCTGCACATTGAAGTCTTATTTAAGTTAAAACTTTTCAAACCTATGATTCTATTTTAATTATGATTAGGCGTTTTCTGACAGCTCCTGACGGTTGACATCTAAAATGAACAGAGAATGATGGGAGTAGCTTTATTGGTAATTTAAATAATTGTGACAGACGACGTATGTGAATTAAAAAGTAGAAAATATCAAAATAAATATGTTTATTTACAGCATAATATTTGTCATTATTGGCTTCTAAGTACTAAATAATGCTACTTATGCTAGTATTACATTGTAGTAGCTACGAGGGTAGATCAAAAAATAATTAGAATTGGTATTACTGGATACGAATATGAGTGTTCTACTACTTTCATTATTAAAATTGGGCATTTTGAAGTTTCTCCGAGTATTTTATTTTATTCTATTTTTTTATTTTAATTATTTTTGATAATAAAAAAAACTTGTCTAAATATGGAGTTTCAACTACATCACACATTTTTAACTCTTGTGCATTAATTTGATACAGCATTATTTTTAAGGTTAACAATTAAAATTTGATAAACCATGTTTGGCCTTTAATTTGCAAATAATAATTGTTGGCTGTGATTTCTCAAGTTTTTACAGCAGTCTCTGAAATTTGAAGTTCCGGGCCAGCCCAAAGTCGTCCAGAAGCTCCAGATCTCAGAGATTTTTTTTCTCAGTTTTTTTTCTTGCAACCAATCCGAACTACCCAAAAACAATGTTTGTATGTTCATGTTATATAGTCATGCATATTTATTAAAAATCTACGATAGCAGATTTTTTTGTAAATCTCCGAAGTCGAGATCATTACCCAAAACCTTATATATATTTTTTAAAGTATACCTAGTTTTTTTTAATGATATGCACAAATGTGTATTATATGTATATCTAGATTGATAAATATAAGCTCAGGTTTCATTATTGGTAAAAATATTTTAGGTGCCATCTCAAAAACCGAAGCAACAGGTCTTTTAAAATGTACTTAAAATTAGACTTATTTTACCGATGTTAAGTACTCGACGAAAGAAGGATCAAGCAGGCTTGGAACGTGTATTGGTCATATAAAGATATCCTTAAATCAAATTTGGATATTACACTAAAAAAGATGGTAATCGACACAGTGGTTACCCCAACTTTACTGTATGGGTGCCAAACTTGGTCTATATCAACTCAAATAATAGAAAAAATACAAAAATTTCAAAGAGCCATCGAGAGAAGCCTTCTAAACATAAAACTTAAAGATAGAGTCAAATCCACGTACATAAGAAATATCACCAAAATACAGGACGCCGCAGAAATGGTATGCCGCCTGAAATGGCGCTGGGCCGGACATACAGCCAGAACAAAAGATAACCGATGGAGCGAGAGAGTACTACATTGGTACCCGCGGGGGGCGACGCGCGCGCAGGGGAGACCGCGCCGGCGCTGGCGAGACGACGTCACGGAGGCAGCTGGCGTGACCTGGACGAGACTGGCCGCTGACAGAGAGCAGTGGTGCCAAATGGAGGAGGCCTATGTCCTAAGATGGACTAACCCAAAAAACATTTAAAAATGTGTATATATAAATTAGACTACTAATTTTAATTAATTTTTCTATATCAACATTGTTTTTTCTTCTTTTTTTCTAATTTACATGTAATTCTTTGTAAACTCAATGGTTTGGGAAATAAAAGGCTTTATTATTATTATTATTATTATTAAGTACTCGACACTGTTGTTTATTATTAACTATAAAAAAAAAAACAAATGAATGTTTTTAAAATTTTATTTATTTATATTAATTATAAAGAGTGGTACTGTATTACCATAGTTCAAAAAATATTAAATAAATAAATAAATAAATATCTTGGGACATCTTACACAAATCGACCTAGTCCCACGGTAAGCTCAATTAAGGCTTGTGATGTGGGTACCAGGCGACGATATATATAATAGATAGATACATATAGATACTTAAATACATAGACAGCCATGACCAAGGAACAAACATTTGTGATAAATAAATACACAAAGAATGCCCTCGCCGGGATTCGAACCCGGAACCTCCAGCTTCGTAGGCAGGGTCACTACCAACTAGGCTACGGAGGCTGACAAAACAAAAAATATTATTCTGTTATTCTACTATATTTACTATATTATTCAAAAATATTATTCTGTTATTCTGACATGTCGATTCTAATTACTTTTTGATCGTCCCTCGTATAGTGAAACCAGGTCAATTAGGACCTGAGGACATGGATAATAATATTTTTCTACTACTGTTTTTTGACATTAACACAAATAATAACCTGCATAATAATTGGTCTGAAGACAAAGACTCTCTATGCAACAAAAACAAATGGTTTTTTTAAGTAAATAAATACTGGCCATGCGACCATTTTAGAGAAAATAATGTGAAACTTAGCTAAACGAATTAACTTACATACGTTAAAGACAGGTTTAGCAGTAGCTACAATTCGATGCAATCCTTTGCTGGTGGTATATATTTCAAATACCGGAAAATGAGCGGAGCATACGACACTCGCGTGACTAGGCTTATAGTGTGCGTCACGTCGATCTCGAGGTATAATATTGGTCCATAGTACCTAAACGTCGCTGAAGATTATGTGGGAATCTCAAATTAAAATATATTAATAAATACCTGATACTATAAATTCGCTGCTTATACAACTTTAGTAATCAATACAAATTAAAATTATTTACCGTAGCTGCATTTTTTTAATCGTCTGACGTCACCATACATTTCTTTTGTAATTTAAAAATTACGTTTTGGGTACCATAAAATAAAAATATTATTGACCTAATACTGACTCCTCACATTTTTGTTCCATGACATGTCATTTTATACTAACAAATTAAATTAACTAAAACCATGAAAATACGAGGAATACTCGTAAATGCTCTTATATTATGCATAAAATACACCAAAAGAAGTATATGCCATCTTTTTTTCCTGACTTTCGCATTGTTTTTTCGCAGTTCTTCACGGCACATTTTGTCACATTGTTGACAGTCACTACTCGCGGCCCAAAGTCGACTAAGCAGGCAACTAGCCGCACTGTCATAATTTGCAGCTTAATTTTTGTGCCACTTTTTCCGGCGGACTGTGTATCCCGTTATTATTGTATATCTATGCTACGCAATATAAAATTCTAAAAAAAATATATGTTATGCACATTAATAAACTCTATCAACGATTTTTGATTTGATTAAATTATCTTTTATAGTTTTTGAGGTAGGTTGATTTAACTGTATTTTTTTAATAATAAATTGATAATGGTACGGAACCCTTCGCGTGCGAGTCCGACTCGCACTTGGCCGGTTTTTTTTTTATGATACGCCAAGCGTGCCTTACGTCATAGAATATGATGAGTATCATGACACGCCTATCGTGTCATACGCCATTCGTTAAAAACATTCAAGACACGCCTGGCGTGTCATCCGCACTGAAACGGTTAAATAATGCCGGACAGTGTCCCGTCCCTTGTGCTAGAGGTACAGCTGTGGCGTTCTACCAGTATTTTGAACGTACGACGTATATGGCTCCGTTTAAGCATCTGGTTCAAAACTTTGGCTTAAATATTTGGGTGGATCAACTATATCGTGTTGTTATTCCGTATTCTGTCCGACGAGACAACCCAGGGCACAAACGTTGACAGGGGACATAGTTTACTATAAGAAATTATCCAGCACACTCTTCTGAAATTATTTTTTTCCAAAAGTGAAAAAAAAAAACATGTTGATGTTTTGAGAAATATTCTATAGTTTGGTAGTATAAGTAGTTACTCGTAGTTTTATTAGTAATAACTTTGTTTTATTATGTATTTTAACATATGTGCCTATGCATGTAGGCGCTCACTATATTGTAAAAAAAATACCTGTACTCATTAAGGGAAATGTAATTATTTCTTTTCAGTCAAAAAACGTCTTTAACCAGAACATGACAAGTGACCCACCATGTAAAGATCATCTGTCAGATAATAGTACATTACGACACAAGTGCGAAAAACATGAAATTCGAAACGAGTGGCGATGTTTTAAATAACTATCCCGTGTAAGTCATACTAATAAAGAAATAGGTGATCTACCCATTTAACTATACTTTTCTTAATATTTTCTTCGGTTACCGCGAGGATTACACTTGAAATAAAACTTTGAAAACGGATAAAATCGCGTATATTAGTAAAGTGTTCGAAACGTCGGAATGAAGTTAAAATTAGTTAATATACGCGAGTTTATCCGTTTTCATGGTTTTATTTCATATAGTTTTCTTGTTTGTCCAAACTCACCATCAAGTAACGTCACCACCCTCTTATACATCTTGATAGCTAGCTGGTGTTTCCCCGCCTTGAAGTAGTTGGTGCCTTTCTCCTTGTAGATCTTGGCTTGTTCCAGCTTCTCCGGCCCGTCCATGGACCAGGACTCCTTGGCTTTCTCGAAGTTGGTCAGCTTCACTATGTATTCTACTGCGGTGTTCGCTGGTACGCCTAGGTCAGCATTACCTGTAGAAATATTAATATTATTTTTATATTAATACATAATAAATACTAATATTTATATGGTGAGCCGGGACTTCTCTCCCTTGAGGACTTCTCCAACGCACGTTCGACCAATTCGCAGACATAAGTTCCTTCTAGAACATTTCACATAGCTGTATTAACTTTGGCCTTCTTTGGGCCGTGTGGTGACGGCAGAAATACATTTGTCACCACCTCTACTCTTCCCGGGTGTTGTAAGGGATTGAAGTATCACTGCCCATTGATATAAGATAGATGATGGGCAACAGCTTCATCATAGTGGACACATCACTGCGATCGCCAATCCGCTTGTTCAACGTGAGCTATTTTATTATATTGGGTATTTACGTTTACCGTCTATACGCATAGTTAATGGGAGAGGCCTACGTCCAGTGGACTGAGATAGGCTGATGATGGGATGTGATTGTGATGTACTAACCTTCAGACTTGAACGCGTATTTGGGCTGTATGGTGAGCTGAGACTTCTCTCCCTTCAGGAACTTCTCCAACGCCCGCTCGACACTTCATTATATTACAATTCATTCATTCATTCAACACTTTCGCAGACACAAGTACCATCTAGAAGATTCCACACAGCCGTACTAACCTTCAGACTTGAACGCGTATTTGGGCTGTATGGTGAGCCGGGACTTCTCTCCCTTGAGGAACTTCTCCAACGCCCGCTCGACGCCCTCGCAGACGTGGCTGTCGGATCCCTCGCCCAACGGGAACGTTATCGTGCGGTTGTCGAACACTTTGCCGTCTGGGAGGAGTTTGCCTTCCAACTCGACTGGAATTAGAAAAAAAAATTACAGGATTTTTTTTATTTATTGTTTTTTTTTTATATAATTTTGTGATTCCGTGTTCTTTATTGACCTATTCCAGTTCTTTATTGATTTGACTTTATAGGAATTGTGTGTAACTATAAAAGTAAGCACATCAATGATAGCTGGAAAACAGCCATCTGTCATATTCCGTGAAGAGCAGTGTCAGAATTAATGAACATAATTTTACCATAGATTATGTGTAATTTATTATATATTCCCATACTTATTTGGGAACATTACACACCCTAGTTTTGATTATTTTATCTACTAGAATATATATATAATATATTAACCTCTCGTGTGCCGGATTTTTTCTAATAGTTTTTCCGTACACGGATCCACGACAAGGCTTACGAAGGCTTAAGACGAAAGCGGAATTTTCGAATGAGATTATGTAAAATAGTCTATCCCGTCACCCTGGAGATAAAAGATGCATTGTATTCTATAGAATAGAATATCCTGCACGCTCCACTAACATGATTAGTAGGTTATCTACTATGGAAAGACCATCGTAATTGTCAGAAAAATATTTAAATTTTACTGCTATAAAACATTGATTTCAAGAGTAGGCCAAGAGAATGTAAGCATAGCAACTAGTGTCAAGTAAAAGGTGATCGACCCTTAAACTTAACCGATTCGTTGCGTGTTCCATTTTCAAAAACTTTAGTCTATTACGGCGAACATTTTTTTCATGATACGCTAAGCGCGCCTTACGCCATAGAATATGATGACACGCCGATCGTGTCATACGCCATTCGTTAAAAACATTCATAACACGCCTGGCGTGTCATCCGCACTGAAACGGTTAACAGTTAAACTCACGCGTATAAAACATGAAAATCATAAATTACATTTTTATTTTCTAGGTGCTTCTAAATAAGTATGTACAATTTTGCTAACACAATGTAGCAATATGGAAGGTATCATATTTCTGTCGCTTGACCCAGAAACATTGTTACAATGAAAGTGCCTTTGTTAGGCATTGGTGAAGAGAGTGTGCTGCCAAGCATATTAGATATTATGTTACTTTCCTATAGCATTACAGGTTTCATAAAAGCATTTCGATACAGATTTACAGAGTGTAACAAAAATGGTGGTGATCCATAATGAACATATTGTTTCATATTGTAACTGGTACAATTTACTTAGAACAGACAAGTTTCTGTCAAAATAGTACATTTCCTAACTAGTGCGGGAGCGAGGGTGAAAGTTGGAGCCCGAGTGAAACGAGGGCGACAATCACACGAGTTAAAAAAAAGTTTTTGTACGTGTAAGGGACGTTTTTTTTCATAACAAGTGCGTCAAAAAGAGAAATTACCGCGAACGAAGCGTGCGCACCGCAAAGTTCGTTTTTAGTCACTAGTTAGGAAAAATACTTTTTTGTTGCTAACTTTCATCATTGACTGTACAATCTTTAGTAATTCATCTAGTATTTACTTACTTGTTAAAACAAGTGTAACGAGGACCCAAACTTAATAGAGTGACGTCGTTTCGTTCTACATTTCGTCGTTTGTATAGTCACCTTCCAGATACATCATCAAACCATTTCGAGGGAACAAGTGAAACTAAATAAAAACTTGTGCCAAAAACAAATGCCAAAACATTAAATTATGTATAATTAGCAGTGATCGGATTAGGTAGTGCCATTTCACGGGACTTCGGTACGTTATCTTAATGTGGATATAACTTCTAAGCCCGGTATTTAAGATAAAAAGTAAAGTTATTGATTCATGAATATCATAAATTTATAATTTGTAAAGTTATTTTGTTTACTTTCATTTTGATATTGATGAAAACTATTAGTCTAATTTTGTTATCAGTTGTGATTTTTAAGAGGGCATTTTTAAAATATATTTACGTCCGAGATTTAAGACCGAGTGGCCGAGCGGCATCAGCCGCGAAAGCTGAGCACGTGGATTCGATTCCCACCTCGGACATTGGTGATCTTGGTCGTTTTTTATTTGGTATATGACACCCAATATTTATAATTTTTATATGTATATTAGTATTAAGTAGTGTGACTACTGGGGAAAGAATAAAAACACAAATAAAAATATTTTGTTACTAAATAATTTGATTTGAGTGTTCACAATTACTTTATTTTTACTTCTTTACCGGACTTCGAGACCCACGTATTGGACCTCTTTTGGTCGAACTCACTGGACTTGATTTCGTTCTAATTGAACTGAGTATTGGTGGTCTAAAGTAGAACAGTCTTAGAGTTTTCTTTTGTAATTGTTTTGCCTCTACTACTGGTAGTAGCAGCTATAAATACATCAAATAGAAGATGTATTTACAATTACAAAATCCTTTTATTTTTTCATATTTCTACAATTTACGACATAATAAGAAAATGTTCTGTAATAAAATATAAGTCCCAGGATCCCGAGGCTTATCCATGTTAAGTATAATGTTTAAGGTCATTCACCCGAAATGGCACTACCTAATCCGATCACTGATAATTAGATGTTTTAGCATAATACGATATGATTATGAGACTGATTATGCTCATAAACGAATTTGCACACACAAGGATAGAAGTGTTGCCAAACATTGTAGGCGTAATTTTGAAAGCAAAGATTGTATGAGTTAGACAACTTATAACAAATTTGTATAGTGAAAGCACATGTCCAATGTTGACATTAAATGTGTGGAGAGCAAAATATGCTATGCGCTTGTGCTGTTCAATGCTAGATTTTTATTTTTGAAACACAAATATTGCGGTTTCTGTGGTATTCAGTTCTCATTGATAATAAAACCACAATCTCTTTGTTATACAAAAATTGTCCACTCAACTTATTATCATATATTAACTTCTTTTATTTCGAAATGGAACATTCGTAAAATTCCTACGTTAATAATGTTGTTCTAATGTTGCCAACTAACCCCCTTATTCATAAACGTCCCCCAACTTTTGTTTGTCCCTTTCGGTCTTATCAAAATGTCTATAAGAGTGAAAAGGACAAACAATACTTAGCGGCTTGCTAAGTTAGGAGACATTTATATATTTATGTAGGAGGGTTAGTTCGAAACATTAAAATTCAGCTGTCAGTAATTTGTACTTGTGTAACTACACCAAATTAATGGAAATTAATGGAATTAGCGGTTTCTTCAGCATAATTATGACAACAAAATGTATGTCATAGGTTTGAAAATCTTAAAAACTTACCTGTGACCAGGGCTCCATCATTGGGGTTGTCAAAGCCCTCCCCCTGCTCAATGATGTGGCGCAGGATGCCCTTGTTCTTGTTGGGACTCAGGTCCTCCACCTTCCAGTCGATCATTTCAATCTGGAACAAGATTTTGTATGGTCACTACACACTGCTGTTCCTCATGTGGGTATCAAAATAAGGGTATATTTACTGAGTCACCCAGCTTATAAATAAAAAAACTTGTTTTGTTCTGAACTTATTGTATTGTGTTGTATATGACATTCAATATTTATAATTCTTTTTGTTCTATAATTTTTTTATGATCTGGCTTGTAAATAAAGTTGTGTAATCTTAATTATAAATGTGTAATCATGATTGCAAATAAATAAATGAATGAATGAATGAAATTAAGTCAAAACATACCAAATTCAAAAAATGGAAGCATAGAACTATTTATTTATTAACAGGAATAGCCATAAATGGTTAACAAATGTTACATAATGAATTATTTTTCAATACAGTTTTTTTTGTTAAAATAAAAGTCAAAATCACTTTATCTTTTTTCGTTATCAAAAATAACAATTTTCACTTAACACTCACCTCAAACTGCAAAGTAGAATTAGGTGGGATCTTGGGTGGACTGCCGTTGGCCCCATAGGCATACTCCGGAGCGCATGTTAGTACGCACACCTCTCCCTTCTTCATTGTAGCCACTCCAATGTCCCATGCCTTTATTACAGACCCTGCATACCAAAAATACAAAGATATACATTTGTGAGTGAGTTTAGTGAAACGTCCCACTTTGTCATTTGCCATAAACCGCTTTGTAAGTTTATTCATGTGAAGATACAAGGAAATCTCGTCTTTATGGTAAGCGACAAAGTGGGACGTTTTACTAAAAACTAACACATTTGTTTCATGATTGTTGTGATAATGATGATTGGCAAGCAGGCGCCAAAAATATTTAATATACAGGGTGGAAATTCTTTTTGGGTAGTGAAGGCAGCTATCAGACCCAGAGTAGCTATGCGAAAATGGTCTTAGAAGACCTTCCCTCGATTTTAAATTAATAAGATTGGTGTTTACAAATGCAGTGTGCAACAAAATGGTAATTTTCAATCAATCAAGAATTTCCACCATGTATGCCTACATAATTAAATTTAACTTATTTGCATGTGTCTTATACAACATTTTTTAGTGCAGATGGCCCTCTGAAGTTTTGGACCTGAATGACACACTTCTCGCACTAGAGCCTAAAAAAGGCACCATCTGTACTAAAAATGTCTATGTGATGCTTACAAAAATATTAAACTGAGAATGGTAGGAGAGGTGTATTTAATTAATGTTGTATTTAAGATTGTAACTGTAAAAATATGTAATGATTTTTTTTATGCAATAAACAAATAGTTTTTATAAAATAAGATAGTTTTTTTAATCTTATACAAATGTTTCAGACACATACACATACCAGTGTTAGCTTAACCATATTTAAATATTTCAAAATATACTTATTACAGCTATAAACCCTTGCAGTATATTAGTATGCCTTAGCTATGTTATAAATAAGCTTAAAGATTTAAATAATGACTCTATTGACCCGAAGATCCATATTCAACGAAGTTTCATGGTTATTAACATAAGAATTGCCATTCTTTTCTTCCATAGAGAATAAATTATAGTATCGAAAACCACGTTTTTTTATGATTTTAGTAAATTGTGGATACTACTAGTACTACTACCCTCATGATTACATTATAGTACAGATTATAATGCAGTGTTCTCTTACTATTTCTAGAAAATTGTAAAAGGACTTGAATGGGGGAGGAAAAAAATATTACTTGAATTTTTTTGACCGCGCGCAAATTACGATTATTATTCACGTGCTAGTGATATGAACCAAAAGTTGACAAACCTTTCCCCAACTGGAATTCAAAGGGCTCGTTCCTATCCTTACTGGAATCGAACTTGGTACCGTCCAGAAGCGTGCCAGTGTAGTGGACGGTGACTTGACAACCTGCGTTAGGAGTATCAGTGCCCTGGCCCTCTTGGATTATCCTCTTCAGGACACCGCGGTCGCCCGCCTTACTGATGTCTACTCCTTCATCCACAGTCATTATTGCTGGATATTGAGTTTAAATGAGTTAAACACAAGCTCAGATTAACAACCAATGCACTCGCACTCGCAGCACGCCGGTCGAATTTATATGAAATGAGGGTTTTTGATACTTTTTCTGCCGCTATGGGGAGGTGAGATGGCAGCACTGAGCCGACCGTATAACGAACTGTCAAAATAAATACGCGCATTTAATTTTCAACATATTTATAGGTTTATTTATTCTGAAAACCATTAATTTAGTCATATTGTTACCTAAAATAAATAAATAAAATAGTTCCAAGTCAATTCTCATGAAATTAACAAAGTTATAGTAATTATTTTGAATACCAGTGACTTTGAGCGCCTGTTTTAGGGTTCAATCTTCAGTTCGACGACCATGTATTAGTCGTAATCCATTACAAAATCAATTCTCTTCCAAATAAAATAGAATTTCAATATTTTAGGCCCAGGTGCCTATGAATAGTATGAATCTGACAGCTGTCGAGACCAGGTGCGTACGAAGCGCCGCCTGGTGGCAGAAAAATTATCGAAAACCCTCATTGAACTGTCAAAAGTAGACGGAGAATTTTCTAGACGTCACTGATATTGCTATCTCTGCTTCTCAGCACAAATACGTTGTGAAAGAGAGAGACAGCAGTTGTTTCTGCAAGTACGTTCCGCTTTAAGCAGAATTCCTATAAAAAGGTTCAACTTGACAAATGTATAACACTGTATTTTTATTACGGTATTCATTCATGATAAATTAGCACAAAATAAGTGTATAAGTGTTAAAAGAGACTGGTATCAAAAGAATATCATCACTACGTTTTAGTTGTTACCATGCCTACTACCGCGAAAATCGAAATTCGTAAATTTCGAGGACTTTCTGTCACTCCAACGGAGGCGTCATTAGAGTGAGAGAGACAAATCCTCGAAATTTGCGGTAGGGCCGCCAACGCGGGTAAGGTAAGACCGTCGATCAGGAAAGCCCGTCTACCAACTGATCTTTCCATCAAAATAAAATTGATCTTAAGTGCTTTTTCGACATAATAATTATATCTTAAGTTGTTTATAACATTTCAATGTATAAAGTATACATCCTGCGAAATAGCTTGTAGAAACTCTTAAGTCATCACCAGTCACATGTTCCCTTTTATTCAGATGGATTTCCTCAGAATGCTTAAAAGGTTTAAATTACTAAAATATTTTATTACTACCTTCGAACAAGTAGTACTAATTTAACCCTTTATAGGACACCTGTCTCAAAAACGACCACCCTATAACACCATTCTTTTCTTACACAGAATTTTTTGTACTAGAGGGTCGTGTTGAGGCCTGAATCCCAGATTTTTATGGGTCTTATCCGTTAAAAGGTTATAGAGGATAACTTATAGCTGGCTGCCACAGCTGCAAAAAATAACTATAAGCAATGGCTGAAAATAAAACAACATAAATGTTCAAATATGTGCTTTAAATAAATAATTACACTTCAGTCTTTCAAAATCTTATTGTTCTATAAAATTTTATTGACATTAATAAACATATTGAAAGCAAAAATATTATGTTATTTTCATATTTTCAGAAGAGATCAAATTAATTTAAATTTACAGAATTATTCAACAAAATTATTATGCAGTTTTGATATGTAACATTAAAACATTATTAGATTACTTATGTACAAAGTTAAGCACAAATATTATTCCAAACAATATTAGTTAAGTACTTATATTATATACAGTCAAGTGCAAAAAAAATGTATCTAAAGAAACCTTTTATAAATATGTTACAACATTCTTATTACACAAAATTAAAGTGCACTGGAACATTATACACCTAATTTCGCCTTTGACTTTGTTAGTAATAAAAAAAAAAATTAAATAGCAGGGTCACATTTTATAAAGTTACATTTTACAATTTCACTGTTTGACTCCCTAACACATGCACATATTGGCTAGAAAGAGAAGCAAACAGCAAAATTGTAACTTTATAAAATGCGCACCAGCTATCCTAGTTAATTTCATATTTAGCTAATAGGAAGGGATTACTGACCCAAACATTGATGTTTTCACATATATTTTAAATACCACATTATAGCAAACAGACATGTGCTTGTTTGTCATGATGTGGCTCATAGGCCACCTGGTGTGAAATTACTATAGCCACCCACTGCGAGTGGAACTGACTTACGGTTTAGACTTCTGGCACTCACAACATATACTGTATACACAGAATATATGCTGTACTAGTGATGCATGGTGCCATTCAATTAGTCCTCTCTGAGCTCTCTGAATGAGGTAGAGGGGTTTAAAGGGGTGGCATAAGAATGCCAGCAACTATAAGTGACACATGCACATTACCAACTCTTTCAAAACAGAAGGATATATTATGCTATCTGTTCAGTGTTTTTGACATCATAAAACAAAGCACTGTTATAACAATAGCTGCTGTATGAATTACTAATACTATACAATATCCAAATATACGTATGAAAGTGTTTCAAGTCATCAACACTGATTAAGGCATTCATTTCCATAATATCTGTAATGTCTCTTATTTGCTTGACTAAGTAATTTGACATCATTTTCATGTAACCACTCATCTGAACCATCACAGCAGTCACAAATTCCGTCATTAACTTTACTAGACGGGACAGAATTAGGTGGCACCCTCTTATTGCTGCTCTGGCTATCACAATAAAACGTGCCGTTTACACAGGCACTGGTACTCGGTTCATCACTAGAATCATCACAGTCACAATAGTCATCATTTACTTGATCAAACGAAATATACTGATCTGATTTTAAGCATTTAAACTCGCCTTTTGAATCAGGCCGGTATTGCGGCATTGCGTAGTAAAGCACGCCTTTGACCACCCCGTGGATATTTATGTATTTATCCGATTCCGGCCGCACGTGTACTAATTCTTCTAGATTCACAACGTGCTCGAGAACTGGAACCACTCTGTTACCACCAGCAGCTGCAGAAGTTATCGATAGGAAGAAATACAGTTGATATAATATAAAACATATTACCATGCAAACTGTCATGATAATAATATTCTTTTTCTTCCTTATTCCCATTGTTATGTACACGCTATGCTTATTTAAATGTCGGAGTCACTAGTAACATGTTCTTGCTAAGCAAGTATTTTGTTAATTTTGCTGATACTATCAGTAGGTATCAATCAGCCTGATAATATTATTATGAATTCAAAGACCAACAACATAACAATACCCCGGCCGGATTAGATTGGATTTATTTTGCAGTGTCAACACTGTCAACGTCAAATCATACACGCAACATTATGATAATGCGTTTAATTCACTACCCAAAATGAGCAACTTATTGTTTAAAAATATACAATTAGTAAAATAAACCGTTTTTTTTAATTCCTGCGATAAACAATCAGTAATAACGTACTAAATTATGAATACAAAGACTTTGTTATATTTAATTTACACGAAACTTTGAACCGCAATTAGGTCAAACCGTTTAGTTAATGGCATCCTGATATGCCAGTGCCATGCCAGTGCCAATATTGACAGAGTAAAGTGTGATTTGAACTGCAAGTAATTAAGGGTTCCGTCGAAAACGAAGTTAAAAAAAAGCGTACAGAAACAATTTTTTTTTGAGAATTCCTATACATATTGTACATTTCTAATGGTAAACTTATATAGTTCGAGAAATATAAATTGAATGTTTATTTTTACTATAACGTAGGTAGAAAGTTAACAATTTATATTTCACGAACTATACCATGTAAATAAATTTGTAACGAAGTGGCATGAAGAAAATTTTTTTTTCCTTTTGGTAATTTTGGCTTACCGACGAAACCCTAAAATCAATAAGGCGTTTTTCCCAGCTACGCTATGGCCGAGGTTGACGTCCGAATCGTCCGAGATACGTGTTTGTAGTTGTGCACATTATTAGGAATGCCACAGTATTGATATTTGTTTGTGAGCTGAATTATTTTGCTTAAATTAAATAACTAAATGATTTCACAGTGAAAGGGGACTTTAGATTTATCAGGTTCATGAAATAGCTCAATTGCCAACATGAGTTTCCTCACAGTGGACCGCCAAACTCCGTCCACAAGCTCGGAAAAGGGGCCTGAAGAAAATGAGAAGAATGAAGATCTTGAGGTAATTTTTATAACGTTTGACTGATTACAACACAAGAAACGCTTAGAATATGTATACTGTAATGAATATTTCTCGATCTAACTGTTATATTCTATACGTAAAAATGAACATTGTAGTACAAATTCAAGGACTCTTGTTAGATTCGTATGGGAACAAAATTGTCATTTATTTTTAGATGGCTTACCTGCTTATCACTGGTGTAGTCATAAATATAATCCAATATTTACTATTACCTGATAATATTACACACAAAGCTATAAATGGGGTACCTAATATTGGCAAATATACCTGCTACATCTACATAATAATTTGTATCCAAGTAGTACACATACAAATGATTAGGTCAGAACTTGATAAAATGTAAATTAACAGAAAAAAAAATAGTTTTCATCATTTCATTAAATAAATATTCAGGAACCACCTTTCACTGATCAACAAAGCCCCAGATTAAGTAAAGCTTGTCGGTGGCTAACATAAGTAACATAAGTATTATAACTTTCAAGATATACAAAGAAATAAACTTAACCATGGACCAAAAAAAAAAACTGCGAAGTTGTGAATGCTAATAGTGTTAACTAGTTCAAAAATAGACTTGACAAATTATCAGAAACAATGTGACCTGTGCTAAGTGAACTCTGATTTAGATGTGTCAGCAACGGCTGCCTGTCTGAAATTAGATATAATACATATAATAATATAATACCTTGTGTTTCCAGGTGGACAACTCATCCAGCGTACTCCTCAAGATAGCCACTCTGTATGCGGAGCAGCTGATGAGTGATCTGGTGCTGGAGGTCGCCGGAGTGGCGTACCCGGCTCACCGGCTCATATTGTGCGCCAGCAGTGAGGTCTTCCAGGTTAGAATGGAAACCTTGTAAGGGTTGATTGGAAATTTATACATAATTGAAGGCCTTTAATGAAAACAAAATATAACATCATAATTTTTTGTGTTACATTGTTAACCCCCGGAACGCAGCTGTCATTAATTTGCTTGTTGATTAATTACTTTATAATATTATGGTCCAAATGGCTTGTGACGGTCCTGTCATTAGGCACTCCAATGGTTATATGTTGTGTAACAACTTTTGGCACTGAAAAACTGTGACAAATTCGAAATTTCTATAAGTGATCAACAATACAAACCTATATTTTTTAAATTTGTCCCCTTTTACTACTACTACTACTACTACCACAGGTTGATGGACAAACTAATTATACCACATAGTTTGTACTAACTTTCGTAACACAACTGAGTCAATCATGATTTTTGTTTTGATTAAGTCCTTAACTATGTACAATTTTTTGTAATCAACCTATAGAATTTCTTATATAACTTGACAGGTGTGTGAAGAACTGGTTTGAAAGTAAATGGTTTCCAAGAACATTTTAATACCTATTTGTAAAGTAGCCCTGTGTAGAGCTTTCTAATCATTGACAACTCATAAAACTACATGAGAAATCCCCATAAATAATAATAAATAAGATAGCCTTCCTTTCACACACTACAATAATCACTTGAATTAGGCGTTTTCATTAACTATTACTTACCTATGATGTTGTAGAGCAAATAGAAATTGTCGATGGGTATGTATAAAAATGTATTAATGTGAAACAGAATTCCTATAGTAAAGGCTTTTTTTGTGTGCGATAGTTGATGGCAAAGGCTGCTCCAACTCTTTCCACTTTTCTCTGTCTAACGCTAGTGTTGTCCATAATATACTTACCCTGCTTCCTTCTTTATTTTTTTTGTGTTTTGTAAACATCATTGTTTTTGATCAATTTTCCTTACGGGTTGAGATTGGAATTTTTTGTGTAAAAAACATTTAGGAGTTAAGGTGGATTTAGTTTAGACCAAACAAGCGAATGCTTATTCTATCCCCCAATCTACGAAATCAACGAATTTCGACAAATTACGTTTTGTGTAACGAACGAATTTCGTAAAGTGAGTAAAATGAGCATTCACTCGTTTGGTCTAAATCCACCTTTATATGCATAAATCTTTGTTATATTAGAACAAAAATTGTATCCTGTAAATTTTGATATCTTAAGCAAAGAGAAGTCAAAATCATAGCAAGTTTAAGTCATACATGCATGATATGACTAAATGTTATAAAAAAGAGTCAAGATTAGGAAAGTGTCGAAGTCGTCCTGAGCGTAAATTATTATTGTTTGAGGCAAACTTTGTGAGAATTGATAATTCATGGTTCATCTCATAAGTAGTATCTTGAGTTGATTATATGAAAGGTCCTTGGAAAGAATATGCTAGCCTATCATCAAAATAAGGGCATTTTTTTAATTTTTATTTTAATGGTAAGGTGTTTTTTCTTCTGAAATTTGAACTGACTAGACATGTTTTTCCTTGGACGATTCATATTCATTATTGCTCAATGATATAGGATAGAACCATTCTATTAATATTGTCCTTAAATTAAAATAAACCTCAATAAACGGATAAATTGGTATGTGGGACTGTGCACGAAAGCTGCTTAATAAAGTTGTCAGAAAAGAATCCTTATTATTCAGACTAATGAAGTCAAATTTGTTTCAAAAATATACCGCTCCCTTATCATTTTTAAATATGACTTGTCTATGGTTTGAGGTGATGCTGATGAACCGCGAGTGGAGCGAGTGGCGGGAGAGTCGCATAGTCCTGCAAGAAACCCCCTCCGCCTCTGCCGTCTTTCCACACTTCCTCAAGTAAGTATCGCGTATCTTCTACAACTGGTTCACGATACGCCTTTATAGAGTATATTTTACAGTACAATATCCTGTAGTTTCTGAAGAACTAATTTGCTACAGCGAGCAGGGGGGTTACCATGACGTACTAATGTGTGTGCTATTCAGTTTAGGATCAGGGAAAGGGACAGTGATATACGAATCGTATGAGAAGAACACCGGACATGACCATCAGAGCCTCACCCGAGGCCCCCATCCCAATGGCTGGCGGCTGACACCGCTGCAGGGGGTTAATGCCCCGAACAGCATCCCCAATCCCCCGAGCGGGAATTGAGAAGACGTCCACTACTACTTGTCTCTTTTTCTCGGCCTAAACTGAACCGCATTTGTTAGTCATGGTACTCATGGTAACCCCCCAGTTCTTATAAGAGCCAATCCGCTCCGCTGTACGACTGTTGATTCTTGATTCCCCGCTAGATGTCGCTGTGCCGGCGCCATAGTAACGCTGCCTCGCGGTGTTAAGATTTTCCTCGGTCCAATCGGGTTCTACGTTTCGGTCTATTCACTTATCGCTTCTCGGCCTTTTGGCTAAGATCAAAGTGTAGTATCTGTTCTTTTCAGCTTAATATCTGAAAGTTCCCTCACTGAGGGACCAGTATATTAAACTGATTTTTGTAAACCGACGGGATGTTCGGGGCTCGCTCCACTCCCGTCACGGGTCGGCCCGGCATTGCAGTGCCGCCGGGATTGGCCCACATAATAACATGAAACTTGTAAAGAGTATTGAGAGTAACGAAAGATCGCTATTATCATCCGCTGACCTTAATTTCGCTATGCATAGTTATAACTAATGTTACAAGTTCAATATAATTGGGCGCGGTCACAGAACAAAAATAACGTAGAAGCGGCTTATACCCCGATTCTCGAGAGAACCGATGTCGCCACACTCACACTGGCGCAAACATGCACACAGAAGTATCTGAAAACTTATTGGTTATAAAATCTTATACAAAAATAAACTTTATTTCGAATGCGACAAAAGCAAAATTATACAACTCGTTTTATTACTTACGACGTTTCGCTTGCTACTACTAACTTGCAAAGAAAGTGTTGCCATCTAGCGTCGAGTAGCATTAACTCTGTTTATAACTAAAACTCAATAGTTCAGCAACTCCCCAATAGATGGCGAATCCTTGTTCTCTCTCCCACATAAGTGGCATTTCCCAAGAGTAAAAGAGATAGGCTGCTTTTTGCACGTTATGGCTAACGAGCTTCATAGTGCTGTGCAAGAGTCGGTATTATATCGATAAAATATATATAATTATATATATATATATATGAAGTAATAGTACATTGGGCGTCTAGGCAGGTAATTACGGTATTACTAACTAGAGTGTTATATTTTAATGACTCGAGTTAGTATTTCGCTTACCGACCGTGATGCATACAATGTTTTTCATCACAAGCAAAAAAAATTGTTTTAAGACAAAATATTGTTAAATGACGTACCAACTTTTCTATAACTCCCTAGGGAATACTCCCGCGATGCATGCAAGCAATGGGGCGCTCACAAAGCAAGTGTGATGAAAAAGTACATTTCTTCGATTTGCTTTGGTTTTTACGGAACTCATATTTACCCAGGGTGTAATTAAAATTAATGGTGCTTCTTTTAATGTCAAAGTGATATTATTACTTTGACATTAAAAGTAAGTAAGTAATCACATATAATTTTAGATAGCGGAGCATTTTTAAATAAAACAAATATAATAACGAATAAAATAATAATATATAACAAATAATGAATTCAAAACCTTTTGAATAATTAAGAACAGACAGATGGGCAGTCGGGCAGACAATAATAACGATAATTTGGAAACGGCACCTTAAAATTCACACCCACAATATTATAATATTAGGATATGCTCATGCTCACAGTAAGTAAGGCTGAAATGATGATGATGACGATGACATTCGGGCGGACATGGTGAAACTATAATTTGGCAACGAAACCTTTATATCTACAATATTATAATATGATGATAAGCAGACCTACACTCAGCAGCTAGCAGCAAAAGGCTGAGATGATGATGATGATGATGACGATGACAGTAGGGCAGACATGGCGAAACTATAATTTGACAATAGAACCTTAACATTCACAATATTATAATATGAGGATGTGGGGATCTATACTAAGCAGTAGGTAAGGTAGTAGTCTTAGGTGATGATGATAATGATGACAATGACAGTCAGGCGGACATAGCGAAACTATGATTTGGCAACGAAACCTTAATATCGACAATATTATAATTGGATGACATGCAGGCCTACGCTCAGCAACTGGCAGCAAAAGGTTGAGATGATGATGATGATGACGATGACAGTCGAGCGGACATGGTGAAACTATGATTTGGCCACGAAACCTTAATATCCACAATAGGTATTATAATATGATGATACATAGGCCTACGCTCAGCAGCTGGCAGCAAAAGGTTGAGATGATGATGATGACAGTCGGAAACCCGATTAAATAAATAAAGATTATAGAGAACATGTATAATTTTTTTTCACTTAATCGGCTCAAGACAACTAAAGTAGGTATATCAACGAAATAAAATATCGATATCGATACCTTTTTGGACCCTTTCCTCGCATTGGCCGCTACTCAGCCTATCGTTCCGAAATTCTAGAAATTTCCATAGTTTTATGCCAAATAAAAAACGACCTTATTATTGGCATATAAAGTTGTTTCTTATTTAGTGTAGTACAAACATCTTGCGGGAGACGAAATATTTTAGAAAATATTAAAATATTAACAAATTAAGAATTTCCGGTGGTATGAAATACCTTCATTGGTGAGGTTTGACTTCTGGCTGTTACTTTTACATCCCAAAACGGCACAAAAAGGCATATTTGCACATTCTTTTTCGGATTTTTTCGAAAACGATCTCACGTGAGCGCGCTTAGAGAACTGACGGCCTACTGTGGTTAACTTTTGTGCAGGTAAGCCTTGCGCTGCTTACTATTGCCACACGCGCTGCGCTTACATTACGCTTCTACTGTTTTTTCTGTTTTGTGGGCGCGGTTATGAAACGCGTGTTCACGTGTTGTGTTATAGACGAGACTGTGATGTGAATAGTTGCACTACTGAATATTTAAACTTACTGAAAAAATAGTGAAATAGTACGGTCTCTCTAGATTCTCTTCAAGTTTTACCGGATTTTTTTTGTTTAAAACTAAGCTCCTATTGTGGTTTTACCGTGACGTGAATCGTAACATCCTGTATTATTATGAGCTGTAAAGTTCACTTGCACAATTCAGGCCGTAGGGTGCGGTTCCACTGATGCGGAGCGGAGCGGTGCTGTGCAAAATTTACCAATTACATTCTTCAAATTCGATTTCGAAACACTGTGATGCGGTCTCATTGGCCAAGCTCCCACAGCTCCGCTCCGCTCCGCGTCAGTGGAGCTGCACCCTTAAGGGTTACGCTTAGGTCATTAGCTCGAGTTTAAACGAATACCGTATGGAATGAAATCTGGACAAAGTTAAATGTTTTATGAAATAATTATAATAACATTATTATTTTTTTAAACATTCACGTCATCGATTTTAATAATTTTAGAATTAAGTAAGTTAATATTCCCTGTTACGCGTTGTTGTCAAAGTCTATACAATTGATACTGAACGATGATCTTAATAGCCGGTTCGACCTCGACAAACTCGTCACTGCCCTACTAAACCAAAAGACCTTATCTCGACGCCCTTCTGTACCAACATATGACATTTTAGATTTAGGTCTGCGTTATCAATTTATAGCGAGCACACGTGGTGAGCACATGGTACACAACCCAATTCCCCGCTAGATGGCGCTGTACCGCTCCATACATTAATGTACATCGCGGTGTTAAGATTTTCCTCCGAACAACCAGGATCCACAACCGCCGAAAATTCGACAAGACCTTACTTCATAGGATCATTTCTATAGTAAGCTCTTCGCCAGACTTTCACAATACGTGAGCTGACCCCATCCACGAAGATGAGATGTGGCGCGGTGCCCTGAGCGTGAGAGAGGCGGTGACTGTCGGTCACCAGCCGTCGATGATCGTTCACCTCCCCTTCGGGGGAGGCGTGGGGTACTGTCGCTGTCTGAGTGGCTGGTTTTTTAAACCCTTTTAAAACTTTGATATAATAGTGTAGCATTGAAACAGCATTTGAGGAAAATTTGTTGTTCACATTATATTAGTCAGCATCAATCGATTATAGTCTCGCAGTTGTTAAATCATAGTAGTAGTTAATTTTTCAGTGTAAACATATTTCTCTCAGGTTCTCCGAAACACGTGAGTTTAATCGTTTCATTATACACCGTGTTTTTATTGATTTCCGTTAAATTGGACAGGTTACTTTACTTGGGACATTAATAGAAGTCGCCTGGTGCTTTTGTTAATTTCGTAAAAAATTTTTTTTTTTCGTTTTCATACATAATAATTGCATTGGCAAGTGTGAGAGAACCATAAGAATAACATCTCAGGCGACTGACGGCTGCTGACGGCATATGTTAAAATAAGTAACATTAGGATGTAATAAAGGTTGCAATACACTTGTTCAGTCATTAAACTCATTTTTTTTCTCTCAATAACAGTATCGGTTAAGATACTAGTTTCTTAGAGAAATTGATTATTTTTGACCTAAATAAGCTTTCCTTAAATTTAACGGAAATCAATAAAAACACGGTGTATTAATAGGTATTATGCCATTTATGCCTCACGATAGTTTAAATTCATTATTTTTGGATATCCATTAGCATAAATGAGTTGTTATGTCTTTACAGGTACTTTTACACAGGCCAGATCCGTATATCGCACCACACCGTGCTCCCGGTACTGTCCCTCGCCGATAAATACAATGTTAAGGTATGCTTAATGGATAACTGAATCGGAATGAAGTATTTATTTGTGCCTCTATAACAACAATATATGGATGAAGGATGATTCAACCGGAATCTATTAATGAGGGTTTTCTCGAAAACGTATGCCACTAGTTGGCGCCACTTAGCGTAAGGTCCCATTAAGAAACACCACAGATGTCATATATACCATAGATCAAGCAAACGTATCTACTTAGCGTGTCAAATGAACTCGGTAAAATCTACTGAGTTGTCCGTCTTTAATCGCAGCTTGCAGCTTTCGGGCGTCAAGTTTTGTAAGTTGAAGTGAACAAAAACATTAATAATGCCTCCTTAAGTAATATTAATTGCAACAACACAAAAAAATATAGATACTGAAGGGCCTGAGACATATTTAAAATCATAGGCAAGTAACAACTTCAGTACAAAATCTGACACACTCGGCCGCCGTACAGAACTTGTTTCTTCTATCCAAATCTAATTCTGTGAGAAACACAATTATCTAACCTGAAGAAAAACTAACTAGAAGGTATTTTTATTATTTTTATATAATTTTATTAACTCATACAAAACATTTAAACTCGAAAATATAGGCGCTCTGAGAATTTAGACAAGTTTCTGGACCTGACGAACGTCATTTTAGAAAACCCTCATTATATTTAACAGCATTGAATATGAACCAACATCATATTAACGTCATAAAATCCGTTCCATAACATCAGTTAATCACCTAGTAAAAAATCAAAATCATGAATTATATTGGTATTTTAACAGGTCATTCATCTATTTCTTGTCACTCGTTGCTATTGTTCTCTTAGATCACACTTAAAACCATTATAATAGCATAAAATTTTACAAAAGTGTCACGTCTTTGTCAACAAAAAATGTTGTTTGGGTCAAAATTATTTTCGTTGTCTTATTTTGACTATTAAATAAGACAACGAAACTTTCTGACTATTTCGTTGTCTTTGTGGCCCCAAGAAATGTGACACAGTTGTGATTTTTGTATGGAGATGATTTTTTGTATCCAATTTTTGATGTATAGATTAAAATCTAGCGTGAACAAGAAATACAAGTGCACTGGATTTATTTTTATATACTGAGTCGAAACAGCAACTAAAAGCGTGACAGAGTGGTATGAAACAAGACAACGAAAAAAACTTTTACCCGTTTACCACTTTTCGACCCTCTTCAGTAGTATTAAAGTCGTGAAATTGACTTCCGATTTTTTATTTAATTGCAATTTTGAGAAAAGCACTATCCTTAGAAGGCTTTGTATCTCTACCTACGCAGCCCGTTTCGATGCCGAGAGCGCCCCTGGGGAGTTGTCGGAAATTTTGTTCACACGCCGCCGACGGGGGGAGTTCATCACTATACTGTTTGCAGAGCCAGGACAAAAACGAAGGCTGTCCCTGCATGCCGGCCGGCGTTAATTGTATAGTGAATGACTCCCCTGGGGAGTTGTGTGGCATGTGAATAAAGTTATTTAGGACTCCTTAGTGGCGTTCTTGGAATTGAAGTAGCGTACATTATACAACAGGTTGGCGTGCAGCGATAACCTAGATTTTTGATTTGGCAGTGAGAGTGTTTTGGTTTCCCTTCGTCTGCAGTAATGTACTATTAAACCATCATATTACCTTGGACAACGCGTTGGAAACACGTTTTTCCTTGTTTATACTAGTTTTTACGAAAATTTGTGTATTGTAAAAATGTATCTAGTAATCGCGTATCTAGGAGAGGCCTATGTCCAGCAGTGGACTGAAAATGCCTCATAATCTGATATGTTAATTAGCGTTGAAAATCCCGTTTCTTTCCAAACAGCTTGTTTTTTTCCGGATTTTTTCGAAAAAATCAATGAAATTTCCCTCTTTAATTTTCAACTCTAAACCAAGGACAATTAGGTCTAATTTTCACTTATACCAGTAGAACGCGATGTCACCGAGGACAAATCAATTGAAACAGATGGCAAGGAGTGACAGTGACATTGATTATTTCTGTAAAAACCCGAAAAAAACAAAATTTTCATACACTATTTTATTTGATTGACATAACTATTTGATTTTTTCCGACATTTTTAACGTTAATGTATGGTTTCAGGATCTGGTGTCGTTATGCCTCCGCTACATGGGGTCCCACGTGGCGCAGGCCGCCAAGCGAGGCCGCCTGGTGGGCTGGATGCAGTACACCATGGCCTGCGGGCACGCCGAGGTTGCCAGGGTAACTGACTTAAAGTGAACTTATGGGTTCTACTGGGTTAAGGCCCCTTTAACCCTTAAATGCATGACTTTTTATTTTCGTTCCAAAAACAAAATGTGCATACCTAATAGCGTCGCAAGCACGAGAAAAATAGAAAAAAAAATCTGTGGACATATTTTGGGTGGAATTTGTACTATTAATCAAAATTTCGAAACATCATACATTATACATTTTTTGCAAAATCGTGCATCATAAAACATGCAACTATTATTTACTTTTAGATTGAAAAGTATATTAAATTTAGTAATTGTAAAATCGTTATGGTATAAATTACAAAATTCCAATAAAAAAGTAATTTCTTACTTAGTTCAAAATTGCAAAACGCACGCAACGAAAACAAATTTCCGCCATCTTGCTTATAAACACATGTAAGTTTTTTTTTAATACAGTTACACCCACGAATCAGTAATAAGTTTGAAAGTTCATTAAATTTCCTTGCAAAATTAACCTTAAGAATTCAGTAAATTATTTATTTATTTCATAATGGGAACTCAATTTACACATAATAAATCCGCCGCAGGCTTCGTCAAGATGCTACAAAATGGAATCAGCAACAAGGTTCGTCATACTCAGCAATGACCATATCCGCAACAGGCTTCGTCAATAGAACACAAAAAAAAAAAAAATAATTGCAATCCCCGCTCCGTCCCGCACCCGGTCCAAAAGTCCCCATCACACCGGCGCACCTTAAGAACATAATATACATATCTAGTTTTCAAACTCCAACTACGTTTTGGTTATGTACGATACATCGTACACCATGCATTTAAGGGTTAAATAAAAGAAGAACCCCACTAATACGAAACTATAATTTAAACTTCGAACAAAGCGATCTTAGCAAGCAAACAAACTCGGGCGTTAAAGTTAAGCGCGAATGCGGGCAGAGACGTCGGTGCGGCGTCGGAAGCTCTGCCGCTCCGTGGGCTCGCCTGCAGTGTTATTCACTAAGGAAACCGCCTTGCTGTCAGCGCTGCGGCAGCGTCGAGCCTAAATATGGTATTCACTAATGTTCTTTAAACGACACTAGTGCTCGGCGACGAATGCGGCGTGAGCTGGAACTACATTGCGTCGAGAGTTTGACGTTTAATGTACGAACTTCGTATTCTCTAACGAAAAACAGCGACGAACTCGCCCACAACCTCGCTCACAGCTCGATTCCTAATGTCAAATCAAACAGCTAGGATTTTAGACAAGGCTGTCTCGACATCGAGCTCGTTGACGAACGCAGCGTCGAATGTGTCAGTAAGAGAATAGTATAGCTGAGTCCGGACCGGAGTCTTCGACGGGTCCCCCCAAGCGCTGCCCGGTCTGGTTCCGCGAATAGGGATGTGCGCGTGCAGTCCTAGTGATGCGCTACAAACTCTTTAGCACCTAGGTTAGTTTAATGTTATTGTGTTAAGTTTGTGGTTGGGGGCCTCGCTGAGTCCTAATCCATTTTGCTGCACAAACATTATGTATTTTTTTATTACCTATGTAACTTATGTTTGGGTAAGTGAATAATTTATTTTTAAGTCAAACGATCCTTTATTCAACTAGGAATTGCAACCAGCTCTATTGAGACGCATTCCACGAAAATGTTTTTCTTAAAATTGTGGGTTCATCGAAGTTCTCTTTCGTGATCAGAGGAGTAAAAATTTGCTTAAAAAAAAAATACTGATAAGCTGATAACTCTAAAGAAAAGTCTAATTATCGTAATATACACGCATTTGTACGGAACAGTCTATGGAATGCTCCTTTGAATGGTTTTAGATTTGTAACTAACGTGAGACTCGAGAAAGAAATATTATCGAACCCGGTTACTCACGTATCTGGCCGAGGACCCTGTCGAAATATGTCGAACAATTCATGTCGCCATGTGTCATATGAGGGTACTCCGAACGAGAACCCTCTTAATGGGTCGAAACATATCGAGGAATCGTCAACTTAATAAATGCGTGAGTAACTAACTCGGTTTGATAAATTAAAATTACTCCCGGTTCTAACCCTACACCACTGATCTGGGAAAAACGAGTAAGAAACTCAGCGGGACTTTTTTTTTTTAAACCAGTATACAGTAATAATACATTTTATTAAAATAACGTACATTAAAGAAGTTATTATAAACAAATAAATATATATTTTCATCATACTTGCTTTCTAAGCGCGCAATTGCTTGCATGCATCGCGGGAGTTATAGAAAAGTGAAATTCCCTAGGGGGGTATAGAAACGTCAGTACGTCATTTCTTAATAATATTTTGTCTTAATAGCACAGTCGAGGGCAAAAATATGTATACACTTTTGCACCTAATTTTAACGGCATAAGATAAAAAAGTGTGTACATATTTATGCCCTTAACTGTATATTGTGCATCAAGGGAGGTAAGTACGGAATTACTAACGAGAGTGTTAGAAGCCCGACGCCGTTAGGCGTAGGGCTTTTATGACTCGAGTTAGTATTCCGCGTACCGACCGTGATGCATACAATGTTTTTCATCACACTTGCCGACCTAAAAATAAGTTTTAAGACATAATATTATTAAATGACGTACTAACATTTTTATTACTCCATAGGGAATTTCACTTTTCTATTACTCCCGCTACGCGCGCAAGCAATGGCGTGCGTAGACAGCAAGTGTGATGAAAAACTTTTTTTGTCCGCAAGTATGATGAACTGATGAAAAACATTGTATGTGTCGTAGGATGATTTGATACTTCGACTCTTCGCGAAAATCCTAGGTTGATACTTCGAATCTTCGCGAAAATCCTAGGGGTTTTGCAAACTAACTTAACCTATTATTCGCGTTTTCGCAAAACCCCTAGGATTTTCGCGAAGATTCGAAGTATCAAATCATCCTACGACATATGCATCACGGTCGGTAAGTCGGTCGTTCCCACCCGCCGCCCGCGGCCGACGGCGGCCCGTCGCCCGTCGCGCGTTGGATCTGGCCGCCGCCGACAGCGGGTGTTTGGTCGTTTTGCGAACGTAGTCGTGGCGGCCAGTCGCGTCGCGGCAGTTTCCGAGAGTTTTTGGTTGCGAGCGGACGTGTGTCACTTAAAATGAAAAAAAAAGCACCATACACATTACACACGCCGCGGGCGGCGTGCCGCTGGCCGCTGTCGGCCAAGGGCAGCGAGTCGAAACGACCGCCGCCTATGCGGAATACAAAATTAAAAGCCCTTCGCGTACGTCGTCTGGCTTCTAACACTAATATCGTCTCCGTAAATGCACAACGTACTATAATATAATGCAATGTAATGTGTAACATATGTTTGTTCCGCCAGGCATGCCAAAACTTCGTGAAATGGAACGTAGAGTGGGTGTGGTCGGAGCAGGAGCTGGGACAGCTGGAGGGCGAAGCGCTGCTGCACCTGCTGCAGCAGTCCGACCTCGTGCTGCACAACGAGATGACGCTGTACCGGTGAGGCAGTAGGCTACGACACTACTGCGTGAAGGAACGTGGAGTGTGGTCGGAGCAGGAGCTGGGACAGCTGGAGGGCGAAGCGCTGCTGCACCTGCTGCAGCAGTCCGACCTCGTGCTGCACAACGAGATGACGCTGTACCGGTGAGGCAGTAGGCTACGACACTACTGCGTGAAGGAACGTGGAGTGTGGTCGGAGCAGGAGCTGGGACAGCTGGAGGGCGAAGCGCTGCTGCACCTGCTGCAGCAGTCCGACCTCGTGCTGCACAACGAGATGACGCTGTACCGGTGAGGCAGTAGGCTACGACACTACTGCGTGAAGGAACGTGGAGTGTGGTCGGAGCAGGAGCTGGGACAGCTGGAGGGCGAAGCGCTGCTGCACCTGCTGCAGCAGTCCGACCTCGTGCTGCACAACGAGATGACGCTGTACCGGTGAGGCAGTAGGCTACGACACTACTGCGTGAAGGAACGTGGAGTGTGGTCGGAGCAGGAGCTGGGACAGCTGGAGGGCGAAGACTTCGTGAAGGGACTACTTGGGACACTACTTGGGTCAAAATTCTTTTCGTTGTCTTATTTTGTGTCCCTAAAAAACGTGACGTAGTTGTGATTTTTGTATAAGATGATGTTTTGTTTTCAATTTCTGATGTATGAATTAACGTCTAGCGTGAAAAAGAAATACAAGTACAGGTGTAGTGAGAAATTACTTGCCTTCGGAAACGTTCGTAAACACATGCTGTTTCAGGCAGTGTCACCGAGTTGACTGAAGTAGCATGACAGCTATTACTGTCAGTCTCAGTGAGATAGACTGAAACAGCATGACGTTGACGAACGTTTCCGAAGGCAAGTCATTTCTCACTACATCTGTAACGCAGTGGTGGTTTTTGTATGAGATGATGTTTTGTTTTCAATTTCTGATGTATGGATTGAAATCTAGCGTGCAAAAGAAATACAAGTACATCGGTTTTTTTTTAATACTGAGTCGAGATAGCAACAAAAGCGTGACAAAGTGGTATGAAACAAGACAACGAAAAGAATTTTGACCCACTTGACGGGCTCGATGTAGCCCTCCCAGTCTGAAGCTCGATCCACTTACGATGGATTTTGACTCTTTATTCCGGCGCGCCATCTTGGATCTCTTCCCAAATTACTTTTCGAATGATCACTCCTGGGTACTCAAAGTGCCCTTATGCCCTGGGGCAATCTTACGCAAATCGCCCGATGAAATAACGATGGCAATGGTGCTGCCATCTATCTAACTTTTGCGGAAACATGTATAATTTAATTATACAGTCGCCATCATGCCGCGGCCACGACATTGGTCTAAGGCGACCGGTTTAGCGGAAAACCATACGTGCGAGAGGGAGTACTCATATCGGCATCCCGCTCCAACTCATGGATTCGCTCGCCGCTGGTCGCCTTAGGCCAATGTCGTGGCCGGGCCTTTAGAGATGTCATAGCGTGCGGACCATTCAAAAATATCTGAACACGCCTTTATTGCCATTATACGATAGAAGCGTGTTCAGACTTCAGATATTTTTGAGAGCTTTGGGGCCTATTTCTCGAAAGCTTGTAACTTGTAATACAAGCGGAAGTCCTTATCTTATTAATGATGTTAAAAAGAGACTTCCACTTGTATTATAAGTTACAAGCTTTTGAGAAACGAGCCTTTGGTCGCTACGATATATCTGATGGCTACTATATAATCAAATTATACATTTTTCCGCTAAAGTTAGATAGATGGCAGCACCATTGCTATAGTTATTTTATCGATAGAAACATGTTTCCACTCTACGAACCAATAAAACGTGGAAGCCGCACGCCATACTAAATTGCCTTTTAAAAACGGTCCTGTATTTTAGTTGACAAGTGTCACCACCTCTTCAATGCGGGTAATGAATTTCAATATCAACCTATAAAAACTTAAGCCGCCATTTATAATTAGTTGTGATTGGTCCATCAAAGTTTTGATTGGCTATATTCTATCAACAGTTGTCAAAGATGTTGCGCCGAAATATGCGCGGTGTTAATAAAGGGGCTATATCCTGCCCATCTTGGCACAATTGAACAATTGATTTTTGGGGCATTTTTGAGCTGGCGTTAGACGTCCATGTTGTTATACGAGTATATGGTCGCAGATCTTACACAAATCGACCGATAAAATAACGATAGCAATGGTGCTGCCATCTATCTAACTTTAGCGGGAACATGTATAATTTGATTACACAGTCGCCATTAGAGATGTTCTAGCGTGCGCAGCGTTCAAAAATATCTGATCTATCTGCGTTTATTGCCATAACGATAAAAGCGTATTCAGATATTTTTGAGCTCTTTGGTCGCTTTTATATATTTGATGGCGATTAGACATGTTTCCGCTATAGTTTGATAGATGGCAGCACCATTGCTATCGTTATTTTATCGATAGAAACATGTTTCCACTAAATTTGGACGGTAGGTAAAGGTAACAAACCAAGAAAACTATCAAATTGAAATCCTTTCATAATTAGTGTAATGATTAACCCCCTTATTGTTAAACGTCTGCTAACTTAACAAGCCGCTAAGTATTGTTTGTCCCTTTTACTCTTACACTTTGTTCAGACCGAAAGGGACAAACAATTATTAGCGGCTTGTTAAGTTAGCAGACGTTTATGAATAAGGGGGTAAGTCTCTTGAAAGACTCAAACTTGCCGCTTTATTCCAGGTTCGTAGTGCGATGGCTGGACAGCCAGAAGGAGCGGCTCAGCAGCAGCGACCTGTCCGAGGCCGACAAGAGGGCTCACTGGGAGTCGCTAGTGCCCGCCGTGTTCTCACACGTCAGGTACAGTCACACTTGCTTTATTCCAGGTTCGTGGTGCGATGGCTGGACAGCCAGAAGGAGAGACTCAGCAGCAGCGACCTGTCCGAGGCCGACAAGAGGGCTCACTGGGAGTCGCTAGTGCCCGCCGTGTTCTCCCACGTCAGGTAGTCAAACTTGCTTTATTCCAGGTTCGTGGTGCGATGGCTGGACAGCCAGAAGGAGAGACTCAGCAGCAGCGACCTGTCCGAGGCCGACAAGAGGGCTCACTGGGAGTCGCTAGTGCCCGCCGTGTTCTCCCACGTCAGGTAGTCAAACTTGCCGCTTTATTCCAGGTTCGTGGTGCGATGGCTGGACAGCCAGAAGGAGAGACTCAGCAGCAGCGACCTGTCCGAGGCCGACAAGAGGGCTCACTGGGAGTCGCTAGTGCCCGCCGTGTTCTCACACGTCAGGTACAGTCAAAGGCAGAATAATAGTACATTACGACACATGTGCGAAAAACATGAAATCCGAAACGAGTGGCGATGTTTTAAAACACGACCGAAGGGAGTGTTTTAAATCGTTTCGAGTTACGAATTTCCTTTTTGCGTGTGTCTCGTACGACGTTTTTTCTCCGAAGTTTTTTGGACGTGACGTAAAATGACCCACTTCTCGCACTAGAGTCTTAAAAAAGGCACCATCTGTACTAAAAAGTGTATTACAGGGTGGAAAAATCGAATGCCACATGGATGGCATGCATGAAAAACAATAAATTCTGCATTTAAGAATCGTTTCGCTTATCGCTATGTTAGTTCACTAAAAGACGCTCAAACGACGGTAAGGGTTTTCCATCTCCAAATAGAATATATCTGTTAGGTAACTATTAGCAGTCCTTTTATTTTATGTGCCTGTGGAATAGCCCCCCCCCCCCCCTCCCTATTAATAAACGTCTTTTAACCTTTTTAAAGTTTGTTCTTTTCGGTCTTATCAATATATCTGTAAGAGCGAAAGCGCTAGACAATATTTTGCGGCTTGCTAAGTTCGCAAACGTTTATGAATAAGTAAACAAATCTTGTAAATATCTTGGGACATCTTACACAAATCGACCTAGTCCCACGGTAAGCTCAATTAAGGCTTGTGATGTGGGTACCAGTCGACGACATATATAATAGATAGATACATGTAGATACTTAAAAATACATAGACAACCATGACCAAGGAACAAACATTTGTGATAAATAAATACACAAAGAATGCCCGGAGGCCGGAACCTCCAGCTTCGTAAGCAGGGTCACTACCAACTAGGCTATGGAGGCTGACAAATTGATAAGTGGGATAATCTAGTCTATACCTTTCCTTTGAAGATTTCGCGCGCTCTTCTAACTAATAAAGTAATAATAATTTCAGGTTCCCTATGATGTGTCCCAACCAGCTGGCCAAGTTGCTGCTGTGTCCACTAACGCAAGAACATAAGGAGTTCTTCATGGAGCGCATGGCTATCGCTATGAGCTACCAGTCAGGTAAGCATTTAGTACGTGTGTGTGAACCTCTGACTACCTACTACTGCAATGCAGCGCGCCAAAGGTTGCGAATGACTATCCTGGATGCTTAGACAAGTTGCCAATCGCTAAGATTTAAATCGAAATACGTTAGGGTAAGGGGGAGCATACGTGCCGTGTGGTGACGGCAGTAAGAATGCATTTGTCACCGCCCCAACTCCTCCTGCGGGTGTCGTAAGAGTCGACTAAGGGATTAACGTGTCACTGACCATTCTACAAGATTGATGATGGGCATCAGCGTCATCATAGTGGACACATTACTGCGATCGCCAATCCGCTTGCCCAGCGTGGCGATTATGGGCATTTACCTCCTAATGCGTCTAACGCATAGTTAATAGGAGAGGCCTGTCCAGCAGTGGACTTATATAGGCTGATGATGTGAAGGGGGAGCAAGAATGTTGGTGCTTGTTAAAAAGAACTTGAGCAGCTGTACAGCGGAGTGACTGGATTACCTTCCGTGCCTGATGCTGGAGGTTGGATCCGTAGCTTTGCTGTCCACTGTTGGCGCCTACCGGGATTCTCCTGCTAACTGAAGTCACCTGACCGTTACCTCCAGAGTCCAACTTAGCCTGGGTACGCTCTTCGCACTCGGTCGTAGGGCTCCTTGCACTCCCTGGTTAAGGAGCATTCCATGAAAACATGTCGTAAGCGACACTGTCTTTTCAATACTTTTGAAAAATTAAATTATTAAGCTGAGCTACGGCATAATAATAACATATCAAGGCTTTAAGATTGACAATGTTTCCTAACAGATAGCATATTTTATTAGGGTAGCTATCATAGTGAGTCGTAAGCGACAAAAAGTAGATGTTTTCATGGAATGCTCCTTAAGCTGGTTTGATGTATGATGAACTCGCGTGTGAGTGGTGTTTTAATTCGAGAATAAAAATTGGCGATAGCGAAAACTGTGTCGACTCAACGGCGGTTTTGAATCACACTGACGTTTTCGCCAATCCTAGGGAAAACGTCAAACTTTTGAATTCTATGTTGGCAGTACTGCCTCAATAAACCGAAAGGTTGCAAACGTGAACATACCGAAAAAAAATTCTTGGGATTTTCTATTTTAGGCCAATACGAGCGCGTAGCAGAAATCCAGCAAACCAGTAAATTTTCTTGACTGTAGCCATATTTGATCATCATCAATGCAATCATCAATAGTTTAATGAGATGAAAAGTACCTATTATGAGTGGTTTAGTAAAAGCGTCAGACTTTGCCATAAGGGTGCTTAGACTTCGCTTAGACTTCGCCAATCCTAGGGAGGGGGAAAACGTCAAACTTTTGAATTCTATGTTGGCAGTACTGCCACAATAAACCGAAAGGTTGCTAACTTGAACTAACCGAAAAAAATTTCTTGCGATTTTCTATTCTAGGCCAATACGAGCGCGTAGCAGAAATCCAGCAAACCAGTAAATTTGCCATATTTGATCATCATCAATGCAATCATCAATAGTTTAATGAGATGAAAAGTACCTATTGTGAGTGGTTTAGTAAAAGAGTCAGACTTTAAGGGTACTTAGACTTCGCTTAGACTTCGCCAATCCTAGGGAGGAGGAAAACGTCAAACTTTTTAATTCTATGCTGGCAGTACTGCCACAATAAACCGAAAGGTTGCAAACTTGAACATACCGAAAATAAATTCTTGCGATTTTCTATTTTAGGCCAATACGAGCGAGTAGCAGAAATTCAGCAAACTGAAGCCGGTCGAATGCTGTTCACGCCGCGGCTCTACACCGAGGACACTTGGGGCTCCGTGCTCTCCGTCGACAGCTTCCACTCGCTGCCCTGCTACCACACGAGGACCTTCATCTTCTCCAGGTCTCCCCGCAGGACTACCACGGCGGCATGTTCACGCCGCGACTCTACACCGAGGACACTTGGGGCTCCGTGCTCTCCGTCGACAGCTTCCACTCGCTGCCCTGCTACCACACGAGGACCTTCATCTTCTCCAGGTCTCCCCGCAGGACTACCACGGCGGCATGTTCACGCCGCGACTCTACACCGAGGACACTTGGGGCTCCGTGCTCTCCGTCGACAGCTTCCACTCGCTGCCCTGCTACCACACTCGGACCTTCATCTTCTCCAGGTCTCCCCGCAGGACTACCACGGCGGCATGTTCACGCCGCGACTCTACACCGAGGACACTTGGGGCTCCGTGCTCTCCGTCGACAGCTTCCACTCGCTGCCCTGCTACCACACTCGGACCTTCATCTTCTCCAGGTCTCCCCGCAGGACTACCACGGCGGCATGTTCACGCCGCGACT
Source organism: Thaumatotibia leucotreta (assembly GCA_025490895.1). Lineage (NCBI taxonomy): Eukaryota > Metazoa > Arthropoda > Insecta > Lepidoptera > Tortricidae > Thaumatotibia > Thaumatotibia leucotreta. The sequence goes on from JALPQI010001524.1 coordinate 132,748, forward strand.
CTACACCGAGGACACTTGGGGCTCCGTGCTCTCCGTCGACAGCTTCCACTCGCTGCCCTGCTACCACACTCGGACCTTCATCTTCTCCAGGTCTCCCCGCAGGACTACCACGGCGGCATGTTCACGCCGCGACTCTACACCGAGGACACTTGGGGCTCCGTGCTCTCCGTCGACAGCTTCCACTCGCTGCCCTGCTACCACACTCGGACCTTCATCTTCTCCAGGTCTCCCCGCAGGACTACCACGGCGGCATGTTCACGCCGCGACTCTACACCGAGGACACTTGGGGCTCCGTGCTCTCCGTCGACAGCTTCCACTCGCTGCCCTGCTACCACACGAGGACCTTCATCTTCTCCAGGTCTCCCCGCAGGACTACCACGGCAGCATGCTCTGTCCTACATCCGGCAGACAGCTGACAAGTATCAGCAGATGATAGATTTCGACATGAGCTTTTTAGTATGATAAATTATGAAGTATTAAGTTTTTCGTAATTAGTATAATCGTTCTTCAATCATCATCATCATCAGCCTATAATAGTCCACTGCACGCATTAGGAGGTAAATGCCCATGTTCTTCAATAATGTTGAATAATTAATATACAAGAAGTCATGTTTATTATACAAAGTGGTTTTCGATAATCTGTCTGTATACGAAAAGGGTATAAATTCCAGCTCATTTAATCGGTGAAACCGTTTTTATTTTTGGATTTTAGCCCTGTCTATTAGTAACTACGCTGCATTTTTTGTGTCAGTTTTAAACGTCTAGACACAAAATTACAGCGGTTTAATGAGGTTAACTCTCATAATTGTTAGTGAAAATTAAAAATTCTGTAAAAAAATAAGCAATGGCTAAAATTCTAAAATAAAAACGGTTTCACCGATAAAATGAGCTGGAATTTATACCCTTTTCGCTACGAACAAATAAAACATGGAAGCCGTACGCCATACTAAATTGCCTTTCAAAAAAAGTCCTGAATTTTAGTTGACAAATGTCACCCCCTTTCCAAAGCATCACGGTAATGAATTTCAATAACAACCTATAAAAACTGAAACCGCCATTTGAAAATAGTTGTGATTGGTCCGTCAAAGTTTTTATTGGCTATGTTGTACAAACATTTGTCAATGATGTTGCGCCGGAATATGCGCGGTGTAAAGAAAAGCGCTTTGTCCTGCCCATCTTGGTACAATTACAATTGAACAATTAATTGTGTTTGGGGGCATATTTGAGCTGGCGTTAGACGTCCATGTTATATAATATATGGTCGCAGCCTTTTCGTATGTACAGATTATCGAAAATCACCCTGTAAGACGATAACTGAATTGTGCATTACCAATTTTAACTACCTTTTATTTTCAGTCTGTGTTTTAGCTAACATTGTAATTTCGATGTTATTTAATTGACAGCAAGTCGAGCATGGGCGCGTCGTCGAGCGACCGATTAACGGAGTGGACGGTGGACCTCTACCCGAAGGGAGTCTGGTTCAAGAAGAGTATGCTCATCGTGTGGTCCGGGACTTTCGATGTTAGTACTTCACCTTTAACATTTATTACCTGCGACCATATATAACATGGACGTCTAACGCCAGCTCAAAAATGCTCCCAAACACAATTTTTCATAAATCGGGTTACTCACGTATTTAAGTCGATGATTGCTCGACATATTTCGACCCATTAAGAGGGTCCTCGTCCGGAGCACCCCCCGCCAAAGCCCGGCGCGTACGGCTCAGAACCCGGTTCGATAATATTTTAACGGGTTTATTCTAAAACGCTGTTCGTGTGTGATTGACTTTTTGTCTTTTTCTAGAATAAATTAGGTATCTTTCTGCGACCATATATAACATGGACGTCTAACGCCAGCTCAAAAATGCCCCCAAACACAATTGTTCAATTGTGCCAAGATGGGCAGTACAAAGCGCTTTTCTTAACACCACGCATATTTCGGCGCAACATCTTTGACAAATGTTTATAGAATATAGGCAATCAAATGTTTGACGGACCAATTACAACTATTTTTAAATGGCGGTTTAAGTTTTTATAGGTTGACATTGAAATTCATTACTGTGATGCATTGAAGAGGGTCACTTGTCAACTAAAATTCAGGTCCGTTTTTGAAAGGCAATTTAGTATGGCGTGCGGCTTCCATGTTTTATTTGTTCGTAGTTTATTACCTATCAGAGCGCACGCAATGGCAAAAGAAAATGTTACTAGTTTTTGTATTTCGGACGCCAATAAGTGACATATTGACACCGCTTGTGCAACGCCAAAGATCATTCGTCAATAGATTGGAAAAATGTAAACAAATATGGCTGACTTTCCATAACATTTGGCGTCTTTGAATTGACACATATCGTAAAACACGTTCGAAGATATATTTTTACGTTAATGCTAATAATTTAAACTAAAAATGTCTATTAAGCTGGTGATAAAACCAAGATCTTGTTTCAAAAGTGCCTGATTATAAAATAATGTAAGATTTAGATTTGTTTATTTATTTTCCTCTTACTGACGAACGGTCCACTGAGACCTACAGGCTAATATGGCTACAGTCAAAGACAAAATAAGGAAGGTGTATACAAAAATGTTCAAAAATATGTCCCAGTGCACTCTAATTTTGTGTAATAAGAACGTCGTAACATATTTATGATCGGATTCTTTCGATACTTATTTTTGCACTTGACTGTACTATGGCGCTGACACAGCGACACCTAGCGGGAATTTGAGAAGCTATGCCAGCTGGCACGACATACTATTTTATTATTGCAACGTGTCGACTATTTAAAGTTCTTAATAATAACTTAATATAACTTGTATCGCCTTGTCGCAGGTGCCGGAGGTGGTGTTGCGTACAGTGCGCGTGTCCATCACGTGCCAGAACGTGCCCGAGCCCTACTCCGGCTATGACGACGCCGACGTGGACGCCGAACAATCGGAGAGCGACGTGCGAGTCAAGGTGAATAAATATTCTGACCATATTCATATAAGTCCCAGTAAAGCCCACCATATTATTCTTTAAATCGTAGTTTGAACCTTACTGTGTAATGAATAGTCGCGAATTCCGATTGTCAAAATCAATAAAACAAAGGAAATTTTACGTAGCGCCGCCTGGTGGCAGAAAAATATCGAAAACCCTCATTGGCCCCATGGGGATTTTTTTTTGGATGGGACACCGCCATCTAGTGAGGAATTGAGAAACTATACCGTTTGGCTGCTCCTATCACTTTGATTGCAAATTTTTTCTAAAAACCTACTAGGGAGCGTATTCTTAGCCCCAAAATCTGACAGGCAATGGGAATACACTCATTATTAGGCCTTTTATAATAGATTATGTATAAATCTAAGATATTTAAATACAAAACAATCATGACTAAGGAACATATAATTGAGAAAGGGAAGAAGAGAAATCATATACCAAAGAAAAAACCTAGTTGACGTCAGAGGTGTCAACTTACTTTTACGGACTTTTATGAATTGATTTATTTTCATACTTATATCTTTTTTTCTTTCTTAAATGAGTTATTTTTGGTATTCATAATTTTTTTATGCTGGTAATATTATTATGACAATACTTTTTTTTCAGATTGGCCTTCTAGTATGGGGTGTGCAAAAAGGTGTAGAGCATATCGCGTCTGTTGTAGAGAGAGTACATCGATTTTCTGCTCAAAATAGGTGAGTAATGTTTTATTATGCATGAGTGCTGTTGTATAGTCAATTTTCTTATAACATAATATATGTGAGTGAGTTTAGTAAAACGTCCCACTTTGTAGTTTGCCATAAAGCCGCATTGTCAGTTTATTCATATGAAGATACAAGGAAATGTCGTCTTTATGGTAAAGTGGGACGTCCTACTAAAAATGAACACATATGTTAATGTATATGTGTATAGAAGGAGGAAAAAAAGTGCGTTCCCGTTACTTTTGAATTTTTGTGACTCAGAATAGTCTTCCTTAGGGGTTTCCTAAAGTCCAAATGCGTGTAAACGGTGTCCCAAAACATCACTGGCAATGGAAATTAACTTATTTTTGGTCACCTGTATACATATATTAATTTATACATGTGTATTTTTTGTTATCTGTCTACCAATCGCAAATGTCAATAAAGGGTTTAGCAGCCTTACCGAACAAGAGGTGCCTTACCCCACGGATGAGGTCAATATTTTAGGTGGTGTACTAGCAGGACCTAAGAATACTCTTAACATCAGCTCTAGATCTTCTTTTGTTTTAGAGTTATTCAAGATAATGTAAAATATACAGGGTGCCATTGAAAGTGGCATATTTCGTAAACTGTTCAAGTTAGATCAACCTAACAAAATTGTGTTTGATAACAATAAAATAAACTACAAAATGCATATTTTTAATCTGCATCTTGTCCTTATTTTTCATAATAAAAAAAGGGTTTTTGATTTTTTTTCCATATTTTTTTTTATTTCACACGGAGGTACACCTACAAAAAAAAATATGCATACATAGCCACTAATGTCCACTATATACATAAATTAAGATATTTCCATAAATCATCGTGCGTCATGCCAAAAAAAAAAAACTATTCCAGATGTAGTCGTTACTGGCATACAAATAAAGTACCAGTGCAGTGTGAACATAAGTTAGTGTGTAGGTACACAATCTCTTCTAATAAACTTATTTAGAATAATCAACGACGAAATGTCAAAACTGTATAATACAGCTAAAAGCTGGAATTGACTATTTACAAATCTAAAGCATCTTTTGCCATATTTACATACACCATAAATTAAAATACATTCGTCCGGTAAATACACTTCGACATCTTCCAAAGTTTCGAAAAGGTCCGATTGTATGTGAATAGGAATGTGAAAACAAATGTCGAAAACAATACTATCTGTCAAATGTTATCAACAATACAATACAATAACTCTTTATATCACCTCAAAGACAAATACAAAACAAATAATAAAATACATGTTTGAAAGAGGTAAACAAAAGGCGGTCTTATCGCTAAAAAGCGATCTCTTCCAGACAACCACGGGTAGAGGAGATAAGAAAGTAAAAGTTGATAGTAGGTGGTGCAAAACTGAGAAAAATGGTCTGATGCTAAGGAATATAAAAATAAACACAAAATACAAATAGCTATAAATATACACACATATATATATATATATACATATATATATATATATATACACATAGCAACGTTTGATATGTCACCGTCGATTATTCTAAATAGGTTTATTAGAAGAGATTGTGTACCTACACACTAACTTATGTTCACACTGCACTGGTACTTTATTTGTATGCCAGTAACGACTACATCTGGAATAGTTTTTTTTTTGGCATGACGCACGATGATTTATGGAAATATCTTAATTTATGTATATAGTGGACATTAGTGGCTATGTATGCATATTTTTTTTGTAGGTTTACCTCCGTGTGAAATAAAAAAAAATATGGAAAAAAAAACAAAAACCCTTTTTATATTATGAAAAATAAGGACAAGATGCAGATTAAAAATATGCATTTTGTAGTCTATTCTATTGTTATCAAACACAATTTTGTTTAATTGATCTAAATTGAACAGTTTACGAAATATGCCATATTCAACGGCACCCTGTATATTTTACATTATCTTGAATAACTCTAAAACGAAAGAAGATCTAGAGCTGATATTAAGCATGGAGTATTCTTAGGTCCTGCTAGTACACCACCTAAAATATTGACCTCATCCGTGGGGTAAGGCAACTCTTGTTCGGTAAGGCTGCTAAACCCTTTAATGAAATGAACGCATGTCGCACAGAGTATAAGAGGTACGCGGCGCTGCCGCTAGATGGCGGTTATTAGTTAATGTATGAATGTCGGGCAGAGTGCTGAACGTGGACGGCGCGCTGGACTTCGACGAGCTCAACACGCCGCTGTACTCGCCCGCGGCTCGGTCCTGCCGCGACGCGCACAAGAGGTACGCGGCGCTGCCGCTAGATGGCGGTTATTAGTTAATGTATGAATGTCGGGCAGAGTGCTGAACGTGGACGGCGCGCTGGACTTCGACGAGCTCAACACGCCGCTGTACTCGCCCGCGGCTCGGTCCTGCCGCGACGCGCACAAGAGGTACGCGGCGCTGCCGCTAGATGGCGGTTATTAGTTAATGTATGAATGTCGGGCAGAGTGCTGAACGTGGACGGCGCGCTGGACTTCGACGAGCTCAACACGCCGCTGTACTCGCCCGCGGCTCGGTCCTGCCGCGACGCGCACAAGAGGTACGCGGCGCTGCCGCTAGATGGCGGTTATCTCAACCACAAACTAAACTGTAGTTTTTCATTTTGTCACGATCAAATTATTGCACAATGAGAAAAATAGTACAATTGGCGGACTTAATGCCTTAACCAGTTACACTTTGGGCAAAAGGAAAAGTGTATGTGTTATATAACCTTCCAGTCAAAGGTGAACAGGCACTTTCTGTGCGAACTCGCTCTATCGTAGTCAAAAGTAAGCCCGTTTCAAATAAAAAAAAGACATAAAACATGAAATGAGACATGTCTTGAAATTTTGTTAACTAATGTATATCACCATCAGCATCAGTATATCACGCTTATGAACGTCTAACAAATTAACGTATTTCTTTAAATTTTCTCCATTTTCATAATTTTGAATATATAAGTAAAATTTTGGTTATTTCTACTCATAATCACGAGTTTTTTCGATCCCAAAAGAAAACAAAAGTTGCAAAATTTCCATACATTTTCCGGATCTCCTCCTTTGTTACTGCCATACAAAGTGTATGGAAAATTGTAACAAAATAAGGAAAAAACCATGATACATTTTTTTCTCATTGTAATGGAAAGAGCTCGTGATTCCGAGTAGAAATAAACCAAACTTTACTCATAAATTCAAAATTATGAAATTAGAGAAAATAAAAAGAAATGCTCCTATACGAATATTAGACATTCATAAGCGTGATATACTGATGGTGACAATTCTTTCTTATTCAGTAATGTAGTAAAAAAATATTAATTTTTGTCTCATATTTTTCCAGCAACTGTCCGAAATGCAGCGAGAGATGTGATAACCCGGAGCCGAAGCATTTATTAGGACCCAACAGGGACCAACTTAGGGTAAGTAAAATTTGTTCCTCGATTTTCCACTCGGCTCATGAAAATTAAACTTTCCGAGAAGGAGTGATGAAATAGCACATTACCATACAAGTCCGAAAAAAAGAAAACCCCTGGGGCCCGTTTCTCGAACGCTTATATGTAAATTCTTTATTGTACACAAAACACAGGTAAAACATGTTAAAATACACATATTAACAGTAAATTAGACAGGTACAAAGGTGAACTTATCCCTGTAAGGGATCGCTTGTAACTTGTAATACAAGTGGAAGTCTCTTTTTAACACTATTACTTAGATAAGGTGCCCGTTGCTGTTGCATAACAAATAACAATAACAAGGAATACTACAAGCGGAAGTCTCTTTTTAATAAGACAGATAGAAAAGAAACTTCCACTTGTGGAACGGACGGAACAAGTGGAAGTTTCTTTTCTGTTGTAATTTGTTATGTAATAGTCCCAAGGACTTCCGCTTGTATTACAAGTTACAAGCTTTCGAGAAATAGGCCCCTGGTACGACGTTTTACCGAAGTTTCGACTCTTAAGACACCCGTGAGAAGAGTTGGGGTAGTGACAAATGTATTCTTACTGCCGTCACCACACGACCAATATCTTTTTTTTATTTTATTCCCAGATTCAAGTAGTGATCGTTCCACTAACGGACTACTGCCATGTAGGAGCGCCCGACACGACATGACGCGACCTCTGCCGACCGCGTCGTCTCGTTTAGTCACGCGTCAACATCTCTCGTAAGGCCCAATGTGCTATATAAATAATGGACATTATCTTTAGATCCTAGTGGTCGTCCAACTGACTTAGTATAAGTACTGCTTGGGGCCGAGACGACATGACGCGACCTCTGCCGACCGCGTCGTCTCGTTTAGTCACGCGTCAACATCTCTCGTAAGGCCCAATGTGCTATATAAATAATGGACATTATCTTCAGATCCTAGTGATCGTCCAACTGACTTAGTATAAGTACTGCTTGGGGCCGAGACGACATAACGCGACCTCTGCCGACCGCGTCGTCTCGTTTAGTCACTCGTCAACATCTTTCGTAAGGCTTAATGTGCTATATAAATAATGGACATTATCTTTAGATCGTAGTGGTCGTCTCACTGACAGAGTACTGCTTGGGCCTGAGACGACATGACGCGACCTCTGCCGATCGCGTCGTCTCGTTTAGTCACGCGTCAACATCTCTCGTAAGGCCCAATGTGCTGTATAAATAATGGACATTATCTTTAGATCCTAGTGTCCACTGACAGAGTACTGCTTGGGGCCGAGACGACATGACGCGACCTCTGCCGACCGCGTCGTCTGGTTTAGTTACGCGTCAACATCTCTCGTAAGGCCCAATGTGCAATATAAATAATCTTCGCACATAACGTATGCGGAGTGAAAATTGCACAAATTTTGAACAAGTAAAAACAAAATAAAAAAATTAAATTTAACTTGTGTCTCAATGCTAAATTAATTTGTATACAATTGTTAATTAAATTGGATAGTTTTGTCGGGTTTGGCATCTTTCTTTAGAAATTATGGCCAATTGAGTAGAACAATGTCGCACAACTGCATGTATTTTCCACAAGACACATTTGCTAAGGCCAAAATCGACGATGATTCTGATTTTTTAGAAGAAGGCAAGATTTGAAACACTGTTTTATAAAAATCTCGCATTCTTTTCGTTTCCAATAAATTATATTAGAAACCCTAGTGTAATGTAACAATTTGGCTACAGCCACTTTTCAGAAAGAGCTCGAATAAAGGAAATTACGTTAACCCGAATCACAAAATCGAACAGGGAGCTCAGAAATACTTCTAAATATGACAACAAAATTGATGAAAAACATCCTCAAACCATGGGCATTACGAAACATAAACAAAGAGCAAGCCTATCAACACGGAAAATAAAAATAAACAACTTTGAAAATATGACTTCGCCATTTGATCAAAAAGTGTAAAAAACACTGCTTTTTCAGTAACGGATGTCACGGTGAACGACTTATAGCTAATTTCAATTAAATATTTTTAGCATAATAAGTAAGTATCAATAGACCAATTAACAAGATTATGTAATATAATGAGCAAAGAATTTTTATTTAAAAAGTTTTCCTACAGAAGATAAAATTAGAGGCAAGAAAAATGCTAACATTTGTTTTTTCGACATCAATGGATAAAGTATCATAAAACTGCGTGCCAGTGGCGCTTCCACGGGCTTCCACGGAAGACCAGCGTCAAGGAATCATAGAGATGACTTGACACAAGCTGAGTGGAAGCCTTTTCAGGAATGATTTTTTGTTATTTTCTTAGTTAAGTAAAGTCCTGTTTTATACTAAGTTCCTGAATAAAAAGCATTCTATTCTATTCTATTCTAAAACTAAAGTTATACACTTTGGATCCAAGTAGTTTTTATCTTGCATGAATACTTGTTAAAATCGATATTAAAAAACGTACATGTTCAAGAAAATAATAATGATATCATTTATTTAATATAATATTAAACTTTGTGCAGATTTCATTCCGCATACGTTAGTCAATACTGTTTAGTATTGATTGTAATTAAATATTATTGGGTACTAAGACACTTAGGAAAACTAATTAATAAGTTTGAAAATCTTTAGGCCTCTATGGCAGCTGCTGCGATCGATATTCGGTATAACAAGTAGGCCTATGTATCTTTCAACTTGGCATTGTATCTAATAACAGGGATCGGACAAATGTGCGTCATTGTTCGCAATAAGATGGACATGACTCCAAAGTAGATTAAATGAATAATTAAACAAATGTTTTCTTAAAATTTGATTTAAGGCACTGGTGTCACCGCGAGCTACTAAGCTATGAGCTATCGGCTATAAACACGAATAAAAGATAAAAAGAGACACGGCGATACTCGCCCGGCGGTGATAGCTGATAACTGGGCGAGTATCGCCGTGTCTTTTTTTTTACACGGGAGTGCGTATTTTTTGTTCGTGTTTATAGCCGATAGTTCATAGCTTAGTAGCTCGCGATGAGACCTGTGCCTTAAGGTGAAATAGGTATTTTTTTTTAATTTATAATTGATTAATTATTCAATCAAATTTGGAGTCATGTCCATATTACGAACAATGACGCACATTTGTCCGATCTCTGCCACACATGTTTTGACGGCATAATTTCAAGAATGATCAGGCTAGAAAGTAGAACTTTTATATTTATTTCTCAAGTTTAGAGTACAGTCGAAGACAAAATAAGGGGTATACAAAAACGTTCAAAAATATGTCCCAGTGTACTCTAATTCTGTGTAATAAGAACGTCGTAACATATTTATGAACGGATTCTTTCGATACTTATTTTTGCACTTGACTGTACATAAAAAAATAATTAAGCCACTTCGGATACGTGTGCAAGACAGTAGGCTTAGCACAGGATTGGTATGTCAGTATGTCGCCGCGAGATAGGTTTTCCATCTTTTACTAACTATATGAATAAAAGAGGGAAGGATAGTCTATCTCGCGGCGACATATTGTCGCACTAATCCTGTGCTAAGCCTACTGGTGTGGCTCAGCCTTAAGCGATGAGCTGTCGACTATTCTGTCGTCCAAAAAACGAATAAAAGTATTGTTTGTTCCTTTCGGTATTATCAATATGTCTATTAGACCAATAGGGACAAACAATACTTAGCGGCATGTTAAGTTAGGAAACGATTATAAATAAAGGGGTTAATTTAATGCTCTTTTGTCCTTTGTGCAGTATTCTTCGGGAAGGAATCCTAAAAAACTATCTCGTTTTCTAGCAGGTTCAGTTTTTTTAACGTCATGCTAAGCGGAATCAGAAAGGCATTCGAAAGTACTGTTGACACAAAATTTACCAAGAAAAAAGTTGTTTATAGATGTAGTGAGTGATTAATTGATCTATTGCTTGTAAGTCTCTGCACTTAAACTATGAATATAATATTATGATTATAACTCTGAATATATCCTAGATCCCATTCTAATCGCGGTTTGATAATAGTAAGCGCAGTATGAAGGTTTTTTTTAATGTAAATAATCAAGTATTACAATCGACTAAACCTAAAAGGTCATAACATTGCGCACTCCGTTTATATTACTTTGTAAAACAAATTAAATCGCATTTCTGTGGTTTATTTTGGACCTATGAAGTTCAAATCAATGATACTAGATAATAATTATTTTCCTAACATACATTACGTATGATGGGTAATGTAAGGTACATATTATTTTATTAGTAATAGAGGATTGAACAGTTGTATGTATAGTTTCATTCAGAATCTTTACGAAGATACATGCTAACGCACAAGTGGTTTGTAACTTCCATACTAGATAAATGTCAATATACATTTCAATGATTTGTATAAAATTTCAGTACGAAAATTGTTTATAAATTAGAAACAGGCGATTTACGTAGAGTTGTATGGGGTTAACTAAAGTATGTAAAATATTTATGATGTAATGGAAACAAGATTAATTATTTAAGTATCACCAAACCATATTGTGTGGCGATGTTATTATTTTATTGTATCTTAACGGTTCATTTTGTTATCGAGACTGACCCACAACACAAAATGCAATAAGGGATGTAACGTTTAGTTATATATTATGTTAATTGTTGAGTTTTTGTGAATAGATAGATGATTTTGATTGTGGATATGACTTGTTCAGATTGTATTAAATAATTACGATTAATTGTCGTTTTTTTTATGTTTCCCTGATTCAAAATTCTTGGGGAACGAACACTAGGTACTCTGAGACCCTACAGCGAACGATGAGTTGCCTCATTGTCATATTTACGTACTAATTTACAAGCATGAGATAGAGGCACGTTAACACGTTCGCCCCCGGTACTGTTTCACTATCCTAATACTACAGCCATCGAAATTTTCTTATTATAACTCCTATGCCAGTGACACGCATTTGTGACCGGAATGATTGTACTCTTGTGCCGGCGACACAACACTTGTGTCAAAAATGTTCGTATTTTGATGCTACTGGCACAGGAGTAAGAATTTGATTTATGCTAGTGGCTCTGGAGTACGGTTATTTTGATCACGTATGTGTGTCACTGGCATAGGAGTCAGAATTTTTTGATCACAGACGCTGTGTCACCGGCGTCGAACGTGTTAATTGTGTTTTGAACAGATTTGACTTTGAATTTTAAGAGTACACCTAGATAAAAAGAGTAAACGAAATACTCGTAAACGGATTTTTCTAAATCTAATCTAAACATATTCAGTAGCGATTGAATGTAATCTTTTGCTTTCTAAAAGCAATTTAGAGCTCGTTGTCTAGTAAATGATATGTTGTATCATAATATTCTATATTCGGTAGGTAAAAGTTGTATTCAGTTAAATAACTATGTAATATACTGCGCGTTACCGTCATGTAGGCTTTTATTGAAACCGAGCAATAACATATTGACCAACAACATATTTTTTGTTAAGCAATAACATATTATTTAAAACTCTTTTTTTTATTAATTTACTTTCTACGAATTTGAGTGAGAAGCAACGTTGGTTACAATTATAGTTATCTTTTGGCACTGACAGATCGCAGCAACTTGCAACGGTTTTTCAACTAATCACTAAACGCGACACATTAACAAATGATGTATTGGAAGAAAAAATAGTACGTTGTGCATCAAGGGAGGTAAGTACGGAATTAATAACGAGTGTTAAAAGCCCGACGCCGTCGGCGGAGGGCTTTTAATGCCTCGAGTTAGTATTCCGCTTACCGACCGTGATGCATACAATGTTTTTCATCACACTTGCGGACAAAAAAATGAGTTTTAAGACAAAATATTATTCTATGACATACAGACATTTCTATTACTCCCTAGGGAATTTCACTTTTCTATTACTCCCGCTACGCATGCAAGCAATGGCGCGCTTAGACAGCAAGTGTGATGAAAAATACTTTGTAAACTATTTGTATTAATGTTCCTACCGGTTTTTAAACAGATCGTATGATCTTAATCGCTTAAACTTACGTTTAATTTTATCCTGACGTTTCACCCATGGTCAGAGGCAGACTCCGTGACGTAAGTTTACGCGATTAAGACCCGTTTGTCGTTAAGATATGAACCACAATCCTGAAAGTTTAAATCAGTAGACCGCATGCTGGTAACGGGCTGTAGTAGGACATCAAACAGAATTGTTATGGAGCATGTAGCTTCCAATTAGTTCACTAGATGTCGCTGTACCGGCGCCATAGTAACGCTGCCTCGCGGTGTTAAGATTTTCCTCTGTCCAATCGGGTTCTACGTTTCGCTCTGTTCATTTATCGCTTCTCGGCCTTTTGGCTAAGATCAAAGTGTAGTATCTGTTCTTTTCAGCTTAATATCTGAAAGTTCCTTCACTGAGGGACCAGTATATTAAACTGATTTTTGTAAACCGACGGGATGTTCGGGGCTCGCTCCACTCCCGTCACGGGTCGGCCCGGCATTGCAGTGCCGCCGGGATTGGCCCACATAATACACTGAAATATAACTGATTTTGCAGTGTTCAAATAAAGTGCCTAATCTTTTGAATTAAGTTTCCTAGGGTGTCGGCTTATTGGAGGGTTAGGGTGGCATTAGCATAGCGAATGAACATTCACTTGTGCCGTGTATTTACTATTTATTTTTACGTGTTTGTCTACGTACTTTGTCACTTCATAAGAATTATAAGGACGGAATTAGCTGAATTATCTCTAAGTGCTCTTACTTCGAAGCCTTCTTACGGCAAAGGCACTGGTCCCACTGCGAGCTACCAAGTTACGTCATTGATAAAATCCACTATGTGATTGATTTATGACTTTAAAAAGTAACTTAGCAACTATACACAAAGGGTATCGATTTAATTAAGCCACCACATGTCGGTTTTTGCAGGCGCAATGACGTTATGGGCTATAAATGGGCCCGTGTAAAAAAGAGACTGATAGCTGGGCGATCATCGCTGTGTCTCTTATTTACACGGGAGTACGTATCTTTTGTTCGTGTTTATAGCCCATAGTTCATAGCTTAGTAGCTCGCGGTGAGACCAGTTGTCTTATATTTTATCAGGCTCCGGCGAGGTAAGCTGGGGCCTATTTCTCGGAAGCTTGTAACTTGTAATACAAGCGGAAGTCCCTAATGTCCCTATCTAATTAATAGTGTTAAAAGGAGACTTCCACTTGTATTACAAGTTACAAGCGTTCGAGAAACGGGCCCCTGGATGTTGAATGTCACACGAAACTACGGCGGTCAAAAGTTAATTAATAATAAAAAACAACATTTTGATCTAGTCAGATTGTTTATTTTATTATGTTTAAGGATCAATATAATTTCCATTCAGATGAAGTGGCTCCTACATTAGAACAAAACAACATGCACACATTTTTCAATTCTCGAATACCTGACAGCATACTATGTCTCTTAAAATTTATGAATTGGTATTACAAACATACAAAATAGATTAAGTTGTAATATATTGAATGTGTATAATGTAATATTAATAACAAAAGCTATATCACCTACTGTAGAAGAGGCATGCAGAGGTAGATCGGTACGTATATTATATCGAATATTATAATAAATACAGAACTATGTCATAGAAAACTTCGTAAACGTTAAAAAAATCCAGCACTGTACTATATAATAAGATTTGTAAGAACAGCAATTTATTTTCTATTTACAAATAGCATTTCACGCACAAAATATATCGGTTACTAGACCGAGCAAGCTGTCTTCCTCACACCTTAGCCTAGGGATCCATTATAAGAGAGACAACCTTTTCATCTTAGCACATTAACTTGACCGTTTTTCAAAACCTTAGAATATGAGTGGAAGTCTCTTTTTAACGCCAATAATTAGATAAGGGCTTCCGTTTGTATTACAAGTTACATGGTTTTCAGAAAAAGGCCTCTTTATACGCAGTTATTTGCTATGATATTTGGAATTTTACATTATAAATAGTCGGTACCAAATACTAAGTACAAATACTCGAAAGTGAATAAATTGATTTGCAAACATGCCCCGAAAATGCCCGCTGGAGTCCGACGTATGTAGACAAGTGATTTAAAAAGTAGGTAAGTACCTGTATTGTACGCGTGCCAAGCGACTCGCTGGTATCCTTATAAGGAGCAATACTCATACGTGTCTTTTAGATAATTTGGAGACCTCCAATAGCGGGTACGTTCGTAACATGTAAAGTAATCAAGCATGTATATAGCGAGGACTCTCTCAGCGGGTTTCTTTTGTATTGGCATTTAAATAGTAGTGAGAGCCTGTTTAACCCTTTAATACATATCGGCAACATATTTACGATCAAACAAATCTAAATAAATTGAGAAAAAATATGGTAGTGTGTCTAATGATTAACAGGTCAGAGTAAAAAGGAAGTAACTCTACTTACAAAGGATCCCTCGTATACATAGACATGGTATATAAACACTGTTATAAATGCTTACGGTACAAGCCCTTTTGGGCGCAGAACATGGATACTATGTACAGATGTCTACTGAAGTAACTAGGGGGTGACGATAGGCTGTTTAGAATAGTCGACAGAGAAGGGAAACTTTATAATTATCAACTAATATAAATTATGGGAAACAACGTGTACCAACCAGTTATTGGAACAGCTCTGCGATCATATACAATACATATAACATGGACGTCTAACGCCAGCTCAAAAATGCCCCCAAAAACAATTGTTCAATTGTGTCAAGATGGGCAGGACATAGCGGTTTTCTTAACACCACGCATATTTCGACGCAATATCTTTGACCAATGTTTATAGAATATAGCCAATCAAAACTTTGATGGACCAATCACAACTATTTTTAAATGTTGGTTTAAGTTTTAATAGATAGATAATGAAATTAATTACCGTGACGTTTTGAAGAGACAAAGGCAATTAATTATGGAGTGCGGATTCCATGTTTTATTTATTCGTAGCAACAGCTTCTCTAGTGTTTCCAGTTAGATAATTTATATGTGTATATCTAATACGGGCAATAAAACAAGTTATAGGTTTCAAGTGTAATGATGCCACAGTATTTTTTTTTCGCTAGCAATGTAAGTACTATGTTGTCTATGTTATGGCAGTTTGTCATCCGCTTTAGAATTGATCTGTTAACGAGCGTTTAGATCAAATATATTGCATTACATTGCGGGCTGAATTATTTTGTATAGATAATATTTTTACTGTAATTTATTGTTATCTAAATGTACTTTACTGACCTCAGGAGGTTCGCCCGTATTAGATAAAATTATTGCAGTTTCCCTACAGTCGACTATCTGTTCTCGATTATTTGTCGATAGCGCTAATTAGGCCTTCATATGTAGTTCATATTACAGAACATCTAAGACAACATCTATAATTTTCTATTTACAAATAAAACAATACGAAAAAGAGAGAAATACATGAGGTTTGAATAACAATCCCCCTAATTACGCCCGCAGTTTACACTCAATACCAAATACAACCAGCATGGTTACCACTAGTTGGAAAGTAACGTTTACGGCAGCATTTACTCGACATGTAAAGTCGTCCATTACGCTCGCTCTAATAAATTAGTGCGAGTATTATCCTGCCTGACGCATCGGTTAAACGCTGTTTCAAGCCGTACTTGCCAACTCATCGTATAGCTACAGAGAACATAAATGCTAGTTTAAAATTATTACGCAATTTTCGAAGCCCTTAAAGAAACTTTGATCAAAACGAGATTTAGCTTACTACAAAATAGACCGGGCCCGTTGGACACAAAGGTGACGTCACCAAGCTAAACTTATTACTCCTTCTCGCATATCAAATGCTCATACAAAGACCAATAGTTTTACCGGTGACAATTTAGCTAACCTTTATATTCCATTCTATATTTCTATTGATTAAAAACTTAATAAATGAATTATCTGTATTTTATTAACCCTATCATGACTTACATGTAATCCAAAAAGTTTCGCTTAAATTAACACAGATTAAAATAGTTGTTACCCGGTCTAAATCCAGTTCAGAATCAAGCCAGATAAAAAAAAGCAATAAAAGGTAAAGAAAAACAAAAAAACGAAATTAATTTAAATATAATCATATCATGTACTAAGGTAATTTACCAAGTAAGTACTAATACGTTAATAAAAAAAAAACTAAAAATAAAAGCGTTGGTAGAAAACTACCCTTTCCAATAAATTTATGATATTAATGGGAATTTAAAATTCATAATATGGCTTGGTTCAAATTAACACGAAAATAATTAATTGAAAAACCACATTTTATCATATCGATTTATGCCAAATAAGATTAAATAGTAGTGAAGTAATTATTTCCATGATTAAACGACACAAATAATTGAGTAATAAAGGTGAGGTACCTAAAGGTGAAAAGGGTCCGCCTTGACTCTGAACGTGGCTCGAAATCCTCTTACTATTAATTTTAAAGACAGATTTGGAAACTATTTTGTACACAGATCGGGTATTGGGGTAGTATTATGCAACCGTCTGATTTGCTGGGTGCCTATCGCTTACTTATCATATCGATTTATCAATAACACGTCCTTTAAAATAGAACCACAATACCCTGTGCTCATTTCTATCCTAACAACTAAAAGCTAGGGACAAAAAGGTCGCAAAGATCACAACGGGTGCTTATTCTTATAACTGCCGCCCGCTGTATAGCGGGCATCACTCTTGGCTACATACAGACCTCTGATATAAATTCAGTAGTATTACATCAAATATCACAGTATTGTCACCTTTGCAACGAAAATTTACATCAAAATGGAATATGTTTCGATTATAACATGGATATAGAAGTTTGAATAAGTACATGTATGAAAGCCTCTGCAGAGGTACGCGGCTGGTGCCGCTAATTCAGGCAAGTTAATGCTTTTTGCAGCGCAGCGGAGCGCTATCTCCCGGATTGCGTCCGCGTGCGCTATTGGTTAGTTTGCCTCAAGCATGCTGCGCTGAGAGCACGTCGGGCACGGCGGCCAATTGGGCCGCGCGTGCCCAATAGGGGAACCAATTTAGCACATTAGGCCGCGTCCCAAGCAAACTTCGGCGAGGGACGCGGCAGTTATCTACAATTTCAAAAGCATGGCGTCTGCCACGTGCCGTCACGGCTCTGTCCTGTCGCATTACTGCCTTCTAGTTCCTACCCCCTGTAGATGACTGTGACGCCATTTGCAATTTAGTCATTGTTCAGTTTCTTGTCGAAGCCTATGATTTCATTAGCTGTACCGTATTATTTCACATATCTGACTCGTTTTCGGATATATCCCTGACTCCCTATAAGTCGAATTCAAGTTCAACGAACTTATATTACCTAACAGTCTTTGGATACATTTATCACTAAGACTCCTCTCCTCAACTTGTAAATAATTCTCCCCAAAATATATTTTGGAGAATATTTTTTTCTTTTTATACTTTATATCAACATTTTCAATTCAGAATATTGTTTCAATAAGTAAATTTGTCGAGTTATCTCTGTGGATCTACACCAATGATGTCAATTTTGTTGTTACTTTTTTTTCATTTTTAATAGTGTAATTTTTGTTGTGTTGCGCGGCGGTGGAGGACGGGCATCGATCAGACTAAAAGTGACACGATATCGGGTTATAATAATAACAATCGCGATACAGACCATAATCAACATTTCATAGAAATTTGTTGTCTATGTCTAAATCATAGACTAAATTGTCCTCTGCCCTTGCCGCCGCCGCGCCCAGCTCTATATATCGTTCCGTTGTGTTGTCCTTCATCGCTTCCGAATCGTTTCCGAGGTCCGTCGGACCACAAACGATTAACAAAATACGAAATTTATTACCTGCCTAACTAACACGGGCAAGACAATCGAATTGCCAAATCGATAGCACAATAAACTTTGTACTCGTTCACCTATAAATTCGACACGTCGACGTAAACACCTCGTGCCACGTAAACTTTACAAACATCATTTACCTTCATAAATAACATTATCTTTGTACTCACTCGTTACGGTCATACTCTACGCTTAACACTAAATATACATAAAAATATCACAGCACTATCGATTCTCTTACGCTAGGCCCGCCGCTTGGCGCCGGGCTCGACCGACTCGAGGGAATCGAAACGAAACAACACGACACCATACGACCGCGAGCAATGCTACTTGCACATCTACATTACTTTTTTCCCTCTGGCTTTATTCCTTGCTTGTTTCAACAGCAACGTGAATTTTAAAATCTCGAAATGGTTTGTTTGATGTTTATTACTAAAGGCTTGGGTAGTGATAGTAATATGCTATATGCTATCAGATAAAATCCTAAATATTGTTAACCGACTTCAAGCTTTCAATTCGATTTTTTTTTACGTTACTCGATATCTACAAGATTTAACCCCTAGATTGTCTCGTTGGCACCAAGTCGGGGTCTGATAATGGGATCTTGGAGAAATCGGTTGAAGTCGGTGATTATTTTTGTTCAATATATTTTAATCGAAGAATTAAGGACGACATTCTAGTGCAAGCATTAACGCAGCGGCCAATGGTGACGTAAAATCAAGTATAATTGTAATAAAAGTGCCGCAAAAATAACCGAATATTTACAAAGCTTTTGTTTACCAATGTTAGCCTAAGACTTTGGAGCGAGTTCAAATTACACGGACTTGTTTTGTTCGACGCGATTTTTCGCTATTTTTTAGTCCGTGGTTCCTTACAAATAGGCTATAAAATACAGACTGCCACAAAAAGTTTATGCACTAAAATATAACAGAAACAGTAGCGCGTTACGCGCTCAACTCCCAGTTTGCACGACGAATGGCACAAATATACTACACAATACATATTTTTGTTTTTATCCAAATCCAATTTCGTTTTTTTTTCTTTTTCTCCGCTTTATATATAGACATACAAAAGAAAAACTTAACTTAAATGAGGTAGCATTATTATGATTATGATTATAAAAGTTTAATCTAGCGTTGGTGGGACACAATGTTTATAAATGTATATATCAACAGTTACATTAAAATATTCCTATGGGTAGTGAGGTATCGTTCCCGGGTGAGGTAGTTGGTGGCCGAGTGTGTCTCGGCCATTACTAACATGTAATAATTCTATCGGATATATCTATAAAATAGTGAAAATAAAAACGTGTAGAATCGTAGTAGCTCTAGTAATCATTAGAAGAAATATGTATGACATCTGTACTAGGAAATTGGATTATTTTATCAGGGTCATATTCACAAGCAGACATCTAAAAGGAGTCTGTATACAGTGTTTTACCATCATCCAGGCTTTTATTAAAACCCGAGTAATGGGATGTAGATTAAAAATCAAACCATGAGCATTATTTAATTAAAAACTAAACCCTGAGCATTATTTCTCGGCCAGAGGTTAGGCATTGCCATCCAGCGAGGAAATGTAGCCAGTGTTATGGGTACTCTCCTACAGGGACGCGACTTGGGGGATGTTGTAGTTTAAGTTAGTTATTAGTATTTTAGTTTAAAGAATATTTTGTGCTTTTTTTCATTAAAAACTCAATGTTTAAAAATATTTAACTTTGAGTATCAAGTTGAACTTCAAAATGTATCGTTAAGTACCTGTTGGCAATGTCCGGTCGCGACTACTTAGTAGCGTTTGACAACACGCTTTACATTGACAGTTACAAGAAAATAAAATTATTTTAAAGAAAATTTAACCCTTAAATGCATGACCTTGTCGAAGATTTATTCCAATTTGAATTTTGATATGCTGTCAATAGAGTGCATGCATACACAACATTATGAAATTAAGGGTTAAATATTTTTCTACAGTAAATTTTTGCAATATCGCTAGTGCGATACTAGCGGCAAAACGATAAATTTTCGTAAAATCCCGCATGATGGTAACGCACTGTATAATATCTGACACGTCACATGCTGATGGCATCTTTTTTCGTGTTCAATTCAAATGCTTACTCATTCTACTTGTATATATTACTCTGTCGGACAAATAAAGCATTCTTATTCTTATAATATTGCCAATACGATTCCACACGTTTCGCTTTAAAATATGTCCGTATTGAGCACCGCATACCGTCCGTTCATATCATAATAACCTTGGTATTTAGTGATGACGGGCTCCCAGGGGTCGCTGAGGGGTCGAGGGTCGCGGGGTGGGGGGTCTCGGGGGTCGCTGGTGATGAGCAGGGGGTCGATGTGGGGCAGCATGTGATCGTTGTGAAGTAAGCGGCCGGCCGCGTCGAGGGAGAAGTCGGGGCCGTACTCGCGAGGCATGCCGAGGGGCGCGTAAGGCTCGTCTGCAGGTCACAATATTTAGGATTGATTACAATAAAAAAATACATGGTTAAAGGCGTTACATATCGTTAGTCTACAGCTCCATTGAGGCGGAGAGGAGCGGAGATGTGCAAAATTGGCCAAGGAGACTGCATCACAGTGTTTCGGATTTTGAATTTAAAGAATGTAATTGGTCAATTTTGCATATCTCCGCTCCTCTCCGCCTCAGTAGAACCGCAGCCTTAGCCTATAACACGGTGCTCGCGAGCATTGCGAAAGATTTTAACTATGCATTCTAGACATCAAAACAAACAAAAAATATTATGAGACCTAATGTCAAATTCGACAAAAAAAAATTTTTTTTAGACTCTTTGTATACTTTTTAAAATTTCCAATACTTTTTATCATAGCAACAATTTGTTTAAATTAATTTTTTAAATGATTTTTTAAGGACAGGTTTTTTCGTCAAGTCTATTCTTATTTTTTGATTGTCAGGCAAAAGGTGTGGTAATATTAGAACACATTGTGGTAGAATTGTAATTAAAAAGAAGTTTTATGACGAGTTACGTCGAAAAACTTATTTCGAAAAAAGGTTAATTATTAGGGTGCTTCTTATTTTTGCAATTTTGTAGGATGTTCGAACCAATAAAGGAGCTCTTTGCTCTCCCGATTCCAATTTTTTATGGGGCACCCTCTCATTTTGTTATTTGATAAGTAAACAATATTTCATTTTTTTTTTCAATTATTATAAACAAAAATTAGGGGTCGCTACCGAAGTAATAAAAAAACGACTAATCATTTTGCCTTTCTTGAACTTCGTACCTCGGTAGCGCGACCCCTAATTTTTGTTTATAATAGTTGAAAAAAAAAACACACTGAGACAAATGAGAGGGTGCCCCATAAAAAAATCCAATAGGTAGAGCAAAGAGCTCCTTTATTGATTCGAACATCCTACAAAATTGTAAAAATAAGAACCACCCTATTAATTATCTCTGGAACCAAGCCGAATCCAGGAAATTTTATATAACATTAAATACTCTAAATATGCACAGGAATTCAGCATTAAAATCTTTCGGAATGCTCACGAGCACCGTGTATTAGTCTACTAATAGACAACGGCATTCTTAACGTGCGTATGAACGCATTAGGAGAGGTAAAAGCTCATAATCGCCATGCTGCGCAAATTGTCGATCGCAGTAACGAGTCCACAATGATGACGCTGCTGCCCATCATTAAATGTCTATCAAAGAATGGTCAAAGATGCTTTAATCCCTTAGTCGAAACTTACGACATTCGCGGGAAAAATTAGGATGGTGACAAATGTATTCTTACTGCCGTCACCACACGGCATGCATTACTACTACATAATTAAGCAAGGGTTTAGTGACCAGTGAAATTAATGCATGTACTTAACGTCTCCGTAACCTCATGGAAGATTTAGGATGAAATTAATACATATATCTAAACCAAACAATTGAAACATGTCATGAAATTTAAACATAATGTACAGACATACCTGAGACTAGAGTAGCAGCTGGCGGTAGCACTGCAAACTCCTCAGTCACCGGAGCAATGGTCGGATTGATGCTATCCAGGTCCACAGCCTCGCTGGCCGCCTCCAAAAACAGATAACTCTCCTTCATCTCACTCTCCTCCATCAGCTCTCCCTCTAACGAGATATCCATGTTGTCCAATACAGTTAAAGTATCAATTTTCACTGAATTATTCTGAGAGTCGGAGTTCTCTGTAGCAACATTCTCTTTCTCATTCCCGACTGGTTTTTTGATAGTCTTCGGGTCGATTTTGTGCACCTTTCGCATGTGCTTGTACATGTTGGAGTAATGATTGAATTCTTTAGTGCAAGCGGTGCACCGGTAGGCTTTCACGGAGGCATGCATGTTCTGGTGTTGCTGTAGCTTGTATTTGGAGGTGAAGCCTTTGCCGCAGATGGTGCAGTTGTAGTTTTTGACGTTGGCGTGGGTTTTGGAGTGCTGGATCAGACGGTTCTTGGCGTTGTAGAGCTTGCCGCAGACCTTTAACCAATCAAATGGTGTTTTTGTAAACGCTGCTGCAATTCCACGCATGCGTGTGATGTAAGTGACCAATTTATTATTAATATTTTCCTAAGTAGACAGGCAGTTGTACAACTGTTGCCTGTATTTAATTGCTCTGCTTTCAAGGGCTTCTTTTTTGACTGTTGTATTTGTGAAGTCTATTTTTAAACTGGTTTTTTTTCCTGCGTGTTTCTTTATTAATTGTGTAAATTTTACTGTTATTATATCTATTTATCAAAATAATATGTTGAAATAAGAAATCGAACTTTACGATTAAGTAACAACACTAATCAGTTTGCGTATCACTAGGCCCGGCTACTATAGCAACGGTGTAAACTGTTATGTCGTTATGAAAAAATCTCTCAAATATACAAATGCGTTTTCGAAACTTTCATCCTTTTATTTGATTTAGTTTATCATACTTATCTAAATGTAAAGTATCACTTACACTTGGATCATCACTACATAGTATAAAAAAGTCACTTTTTCTGTCCCTGTGTCCCTTTGTACGCATAAATCTTTAAAACTACGCAACGGATTTTGATGAGATTTTTTTTAATAGGGAGAGTAATTCAAGAGGAAGGTTTTTATGTAGGTATAGTACCCGTGCGAAGCCGGGGCGGGTCGCTAGTAAGTAAGTAAACAGACTATAAAATGGTCACTTTCATGGATATATGCTTGATAGGAAATAATGTATATTTTCATCACACTTGCTGTCTAAGCGCGCCATTCCTTGCGCGCTCAGCGAGAGTAATAGAAAAGTGAAATTCCCTAGGGAGTAATAGAAATATCAGTCATTTGATAATATTATGTCTTAAAACTTATTGTTTGGTTGGCAAGTGTGATGAAAAACATTGTATGTATCACGGTCGGTAAGCGGATTACTAACTCGAGTCATAAAAGCCCTCCGCCTAACGGCGTCGGGCTTCTAACACTCTCGTTAGTAATTCCGTACTTACCTCCCTTGATACACCTATTCAGTCTGTTCTCGTTCTCGCTAGCCTACCTTGCACACATGTATAACAGTCTCAAAATGCTGCGGCACATGTTTCATAAGCAGGTACTTCTCAGCGTAGGCGCGGCCGCACACCGGGCAGCGAAACGTTCGCGCCGCGTGCACGGGCAGGTGCCGCCGGGCCGCGCGCCGGGACAGCAGTCGCAGGCCGCATATCAGGCACCATAGTGCGGAAGGTAAGTGCTGCTTTTGATGGATGACCAGCTCCTTTGGTGTCTCGAAGCTGGGGAGATGCACCACTATTAATTTTGAAGTAAAAATATAAGTTTTCATAAGTACATGGTGTTTCATTAGTCACTAATAAATTTCGAATGAAACTAAAGCCGACGGGCAGGTGCCGCCGGGACAGCAGTCGCAGGCCGCACACCAGGCACCATAGTGCGGCGGGTAAGTGCTGCTTCTGATGGAGGACTAGTTCCTTCGGTGTCTCGAAGCTGGGGGAGATGTACGACTATTAATTTTGAAGTAAAAATATAAGTTTTCATAAGTACATGGTGTTTCATTAGTCACTAATAAATTTAGAATGAAACTAAAGCCGACGGGCAGGTGCCGCCGGGACAGCAGTCTCAGGCCGCATATCAGGCACCATAGTGCGGCGGGTAAGTGCTGCTTCTGATGGATGACCAGCTCCTTTGGTGTCTCGAAGCTGGGGAGATGCACCACTATTAATTTTGAAGTAAAAATATAAGTTTTCATAAGTACATGGTGTTTCATTAGTCACTAATAAATTTAGAATGAAACTAAAGCCGACGGGCAAGTGCCGCCGGGACAGCAGTCGCAGGCCGCACACCAGGCACTATAGTGCGGCGGGTAAGTGCTGCTTCTGATGGAGGACTAGTTCCTTCGGTGTCTCGAAGCTGGGGGAGATGTACGACTATTAATTTTGAAGTAAAAATTTAAGTTTTCATAAGTACATGGTGTTTCATTAGTCACTAATAAATTTAGAATGAAACTAAAGCCGACGGGCAGGTGCCGCCGGGACAGCAGCCGCAGGCCGCACACGAGGCACCATAGTGCGGCGGGTAAGTGCTGCTTCTGATGGATGACCAGCTCCTTTGGTGTCTCGAAGCTGGGGGAGATGGAATGCGCTTATTTTTGGAGTTTAGAGTTAAAATAGACTTAGGTTTTATAAGTACATGGTGTTTCATTAGTCACTAATAAATTTAGAATGAAACTAAAGCCGACGGGCAGGTGCCGCCGGGACAGCAGTCGCAGGCCGCACACCAGGCACCATAGTGCGGCGGGTAAGTGCTGCTTCTGGTGGAGGACTAGTTCCTTCGGTGTCTCGAAGCTGGGGAGATGTTATGAAATAATTTTCGGAGTTTAGAGTTAAAATATACTTAGTTTTCAGAAGTACACTGTGTTTCATGATCAAACCCCGGATGACGGGAGCAAAAATGCGTTTGTCACTAGTGCTTAGTTAAATATCGACTATTCTATCGACATCCATATGAACGATTTTTTAATTTGAAATTTATAGATTATGCTAATTATGTTTCCCTAGTAGTTCCACTTCTTTTCCAGATATCAAAAAATATATAAGATTTTTAATATGAATTCACCAATTTTTTTAGTCAACACATTCTGATATTTTTTGTGAATAATTTCGCCGAGGATGTAAAAGTAATCTTAACAAGTGCCCTTTGAAACTTTGAGCGATATTCAAGCTGCTTTTTAGGCTTTAATTTCGATTTTGTAGCTGTCCTATGGTACTAGGTATTACTGACATATTATTGTGTAATTTTAAATCGCAATGCCTCTGATTACGCTAAATTACTGTTAATCAATACATTAATAATTCATAAAATGTTGGTATGGATGTCGATAGAAAAGTCGATATTTAACTAAGCACTAGTGACAAACGCATTTTTGCTCCCGTCATCCGGGGTTTGTTCATGATCATGAATCACTAATAACCAGACATCGTACGATTTCCAGCATTTTTGATGCAGTGTAGTTCAATTATTTATTTATTTGATCTTTATTGCACAAAAAAGAAACCTTAGATGTACAAAAGGCGAACTTAATGCCATAGGGCATTCTCTACCAGTTAACCATTAGGCGAAGGAGAGAGGTTGTGGGCGGTGCTATATTTAGATTGAGGATTATAAGAGAAATGAATTATAAGGGGAATTAAGGGATATGAAGTAAGTTATTCGAAAGGAGATAGCGAGTTAAGGTTCATCTTTGTGTTATAAGTTATAACGTGTTACACGTTACAAATTCACCCCTGGATTCCTTTAACTCAACTACATTTCACCAAAAACCCTAGAAGTTTAAGTAAAGGAATCCAAGGGTCCAATCCAATAAGAGATTAGTGTCTGACCATTTATTTATGAAAATTAATGATGGCCAGCAGCCTCATAGTAGACACACTACTGCGATTGACAATCCGTTTGCGCAGGGGGGCAATTGTGGGCATTTACCTTCATACGCATAGTCAATAGAAGAGGCCTACATCCAGCAATGGACAAAGATAGGATGATGATGAAAAAGGAAACAAGTCATCATAGTGGATAGTGGACACATTACTGTGATCGCCAATACGCTTGCCCAGCGTGCCAAAAAATATGAAAAAGTTTCGAGCGACTCAAATCTTTACCAACACTGGCGAACTGCTCCGGGCAGCGCGGGCAGGCGAACGGCTTGTGGCCGGGCGAGGGTCGTGAGTGGAACGCCTCTGTGTGGGTCACCAGGCCCCAATTTCACCACATTGACAAGTGCTACAATTGTAAATTTACTGTTTCTCCAATCTGGGGCGTCTATAGGCTACAGTTACCGTTTACCATCGGAAGGGCCGTGCGTTTGTTTGCCACCAACATAAAATTTAGTGCAGGAACTTTAATAAATCAGCAGTAAATAGCTACTTTTTTGTGAAGCAAAATTACAATTGTCACAAAAAACACTACAATTGTAGCGAAATTCCGACATATGCCGAACCTTATGTCAAGATTGAATGAGAATTGTACTAAACTTTGCGACAATTGTCACGGGTTTCGGAAAATAAAAATTAGTTTATTAACGATTTAATAACGTTATTAGTAAAAATTGTATGTTGGTGGCAAACAAGCACATGGACCGTCCGATAGTAAGCGGTAGCCGTACCCTACGGAGGCCTGTGACGTCAGTAACAGTGATATTTTACAATTGTCACACTTGTAATTATGGTGAAATAGGCCACAGGCGGCTGAAGGACAGTGAACATTACTGGCACTCACATTTCCCCGCAGGCTGGATGGTTGCACATGATGACACTGATGTCATGCTCGAGCCGCTGGTGCTCTCGGGAGCGGTATTCGCTGGCGAACTGCTCCGGGCAGCGCGGGCAGGCGAACGGCTTGTGGCCGGGCGAGGGTCGAGAGTGGAACGCTTCTGTGTGGGTCACCAGCCGGGCGAGGCGGCTGAAGGACTCCTATACTCCCTGACATGGTAAGAGCTGTGTCTTGGAACTTTGGAGCCACAGTAAATGGGGTTTTTTTAGCCGTAAACGCGCAAACTTGTGCCTTTGTGGGGTTGAACCTGACTAGGTTATCCCGACCCCATAACGAGACTCTAGATAAAGTGTTCTCGATCGGACACAAGTTTTCCGCGACTTTCCAGTACCACAGAGCGAGGGATATTACTAGCTGTTACTCGCACTCACATTTCCTCGCAGGCTGGATGGTTGCACATGATGGCACTGATGCCATGCTCGATCCGCTGGTGCTCTCGGGAGCGGTACTCGCTGGCGAACTGCTCCGGGCAGCGCGGGCAGGCGAACGGCTTGTGGCCGGGCGAGGGTCGAGAGTGGAACGCCTCTGTGTGGGTCACCAGCCGGGCGAGGCGGCTGAAGGACTTTGGGCAGGATTCGCACCTGTTAAAATTACTTGTCAATACTGGTATCTTTAACAATTTTCTGTCAAAAATAAACAAACCTTTATATTGATAACTGTCAACTCTTAAGACATGGACAGTCTAACAAGCCAGATTTGTTGATTTGTCTCCAAATTTATGTGGTGACCACAGGAATTCAGGCTACTTCAGCAGACCTTCCTGATATTCATAAATTGCGTCATTGTCAAAGTAGATTAAATTTACGTTGAAGATTTGATGAATGACAAACATGGGACAGATAAAACTAAATAAAAGCTTGTTAAAAAGTATTCACTATTTGTTTATAAATAATTCTCCCATCAATCTGTAAAAAATAAATGACAGGACTAAGAAGTGAGACACTAATGTAGGCTAGTAAAAATAATACATTCAAGTTGGAATCCATAATCTCACATTGTGGCCTAATTTGTGGTTAACGCCTTTTGGGCAGTAATTCAACTTCAGAAATCATTGATCTCTTGACTCTATTGCATAAACGCCTAAAATAATCAAATATCAATCACTTAAGTTTAAACAGAATCTGGTTAAAAGTACAAATTAGCGAGAAAGACAGAACTCACTTAAATCTATTCTTGGTGATGTGCTCATAGCAATGCTGGCCAAATTGCGTGTATTTCTCAAAGTCCTTCCCGCAGATGTTACACCCATACAGCACCGTTGTGTCTGGATGCTCCTGGCTATAGTGTAGGTCTATATCCAGCCGGTTCTTGTGAATGATGCCACAGATCGAACAGAGGATGCCGATCAAATCAATGGAGCTGTCTTCAAGTACATCATGTTCGGAATCAGAGTCGTTGCTGTCAGAATCATTAAGTACATCGCCGAAATGTATGGTGAGGTGATCAATGCCGGCTGATTTGCTGTCAAACTTCTGGCTGCAGATGGGGCAAGAGTAGAGTGAGATGGAGTGTTGGTCGATGTGCTGCTCGCACGCATCAATGCAGTCGACCTCGTCTTTGCAAGTCTGGCAGCTGAACGGAGGCTTGTCGTTCATGTGGATGATTTTGTGTAGCTGCAGTTCTTTTTTAGTTGGGAATCTGACAGAAAAATAAAAGTTCATCCTTAGAAAATGTATGCAATTCTTTGGTGATGTAATTTTTGACAAATATGGTTTATTGGTCCAAATCATTAAATTATAATACAATTTAAGTCCATCAAACTTATAATAACTTGGAATAAATAATAGTTTTCGCAGGGCAGCAGACGGTTAGTAGGTAGTAGTAAGTTTGATTATCATTTTGACGCTAAGGCTTTGAAAAAAAGAAAACATCTTGTTCAACATATGTAAATACGAAAAAATATGAGAAATGTAATATACATATGAAAGAAGAGACTTTCGCTTTGCTTTAATGAGCTGTAATTGTTTTATGACATAAAAATAGCATTATACATCGATTGAAATAACAAACCTCTTAACAAACAAAATAAATAAATATGTCCATTAAAGCTAATATGCAAACAAATTAAAATCTAATTAAAGCACAAACTTCATTTATAATTACGTTAACTTTGAAACAAATTGATGGAATTTGATGAAATATTTTGGTGTCAAATATTATTGAAATATTCTTACAATAGCTAATATTAATCATGAATGTAAATGATTTATAATTATTACAAACTTATTTATTTCTCAAATGTGTTTTTATTGTAAAAGGACAAGTCAATAATGCTAAAAGAATAAAGGAAAATGCAGTAAACTTACTCTCTGTTGCAGGTTAAGCATTTAAATTTGTGAAGAGATTCAATGTGGTCCTTCAGAGACGTGGCTTTGGAAAATCTTTTGTTGCAATAATCGCACCTGCAAAATAAAGTTTCATTCATGACACCAGGCAAAAGATTGAACTTCTTTGGTTGTGAAGATGTGCCTTTAATCACTTTATATATTTAATATTACAAACTATGTGATAAATTGGTGTTCCTAGTATAACACAGTAATAACATAATAGTACACAGTTTATAAATGAAGTACTGGGGTCTGTAATACAAGTGGAAGTCTCTTTTTATCACTAATAATTAGATAAGGAATTGTGCTTGTATTACACTGTTTGTTAAAGTGATGTTTTAATCTCTTATGTGTCTCAAATATTTTTTCTAATACTTTTCTCGTCTTTCTGATCACTTCCGCAGGGCTTAAGAAATATGTCCCTAATAGGTAACTAACTTGTAGATACACTATAACCACACTGAAAAGGGTGCACTTTAGGTAGGTATCAACAGAGACAAAGCTGAAGAAAATGAAATATTTTACCTACTTAGAATGGTAAATAAAATTTCTACTAACTTGAATCTTTCCTTAATGACATGTAAGCTGTAGCAGTGGCCGCGGAAGCTCGGGTACCCCGCAATATCTTTAAAGCAAACCACACAAGTGTAGACAATTTCGTCTTTGCCGAGGTTATGCTGGGAATAGTGGGTGTCGTATTCCTGTTTATTTTTAAATGTCGACCGGCAACTGTTGCAAAGGATGCCGCCGACTAAATCGATCGTGGTCAGTTTGAGGGCCTGCGGGCCCGGCCCGGCCTCTGGCGCCATGGCGACGGCCTCGCTTTATGTGTGATCCATCAGTATCTATTTGTATTCAATGGGTGTCGGCGGCGCTATTGAAAACATCGTCACAACCTTCCTGAGCAGCTACATGATCCTTGCGTAGTTTTATACCTGCAAACACAAAAAACATCAATGCCCGCCCGACCTTGAAATGTCCAAATGCCGCGGGTCAAGATTTAAAAAACAGAAAAAGTATGATATTACTCGTTTAGGCGTCCGTTCTCTATAGACGTAAATTTACATGTCATGCAATGTACACAATCCGTCTGAGCCGCCGCCGCTGAGAAGCGATAGAGATAAGGGTGTTCGTTTCAGCCATTATAATAACCATATGCCTATTTTTATACGAAATATGTAAGATTACTCACAAAATCGGACAGGAACTTATAAATGAGCATCGGACAAGAGTCCCGCAGAAAGCTTTACATGATAACAGCCGAAATAAAAGTTAAACTCTATAAAAATGTAACACCGGATAACACACAACGCCAAGAAAACGTGTGAATTTTGACAGTTGTGACGAGAGGTGTAAAAATCGATAAAAAGGAAACGATTGTTTCAAGGAATATTTG